>OZ025298.1:276814619-277047119 GCA_964019185.1 Maratus speculifer
AGCTTTTACAATCAAAGTGTTCACCTTATCCCTGCATAAGGTGCCCAATTTAACCCCAAAAACTCCCCAAAACAAGTAATATTCTTGTAGGCCTCCAAGAACATACCTGCTGATGTTGAAAATTATGGTGATAAAATATTTAAAGACTAAGAATTAAAATTTAATCTATTGTCTTGACTTTAGTTTGATCTAGTGATTGTATCTGAGGTTTTGTTTGTTTTTTGAGTTGCTCATGAAACAGTTTAAAATCTTCGGGTGAAAAATAGGGTCTTAATTTAGAAACATGCACAATAACGGAATTCTGTCCTGTCTCATAATTAAATTTATCTATTTTATAAGTTACATCAGAAAGTTTATTTATAATTTTATATGGTCCAGAGAAAGTAGGTTCTAATTTTCGAGTGTTAGGGTATTTAAATTCTTCATAAATTACAGAGTCTTGTATTTTTAATGGGCATTCGACAAAATGTCGATCATAGAGTCTTTTACTTTTAAGGTGAAATTCCTGAGTTCGCGCTTTCGCAATTTTGAGGGCTTTGTCTACTGGAGGGTAATAGTTTTGTTTTAAAGGAGATTCATAAGGCAATTGACCATAAAATAAATAGGCAGGTGGGAACTTGGTGATAGAATGGGGCGTATTGTTGTATTCTTCGATGACTTGGTTTAATAATCTAGACCAAGGTATTTTAGAAGAAGTGGAATTAACTTTACATTTAAGCCTGGTAACTATAGTCTGATTAACGCGCTCTACCTTTCCATTGGTCTGAGGATGATGTGCGGATGTAAAACGCTGTTGAACATGATGATTTCTAAGGAATTTCTTAAATCTTGGAGATCTGAAAGATTTATGTCTGTCACTAAGTATTTTTTGAGGTGCTTTGATATTGAAAATTTGTTTTAAACAGTTAGTGTATGTTTCAGTGGTAACATTTTTGGAGGGAAAAGCCCAAACAAATCTAGTTGCATGATCTATTATTATGTGTAAGAATTTTTTTGTTGAGTTGTAATAGTTAAATCCACCAACAGTATCAATAGAAAGACATTCAAAAGGTTGATCTGTTGCTGGCATAGCTTGTAATAAGCCGAATCTTTTCTGTTTTGGTTTTTTATTTTTCTGACAGGTATCGCAATGTTTAACAAATTCTGTAATGTCTATTGTCATATTAGGCCAATAATAGTTGGGAGATATTAAATTAAGCATTTTTTGAATCCCTAAATGTCCAAAATTATCATGAGCAATATGGAGTAATTTTCTTCTTAATGACATTGGTACAACAATTTTTTTGAATCCCTTTTTCTGAACTATAATAATTCCATTCTCTTTTTTATATTTTTTGTCACAAACATTGTCTTTGTCTTGCATCTCTATAATTTCTTTCCTATCTAGCAATAAACTAATATGTTGATTAAAATGACAAATAGGATTTCGTGACAACATGTCTGCTTCGACATTTGTTGAACCCTTTTCATATTTTATCTCATAATCAAACATACTAAGTTTGAGCGACCATCTAAAAAGCCTACCTCTTAAGTTTTTAACACTCTTTAACCATACTAGAGATGCGTGGTCCGTATGAATTGTAAACTTGACACCATGAAAGTAATGATAGAATTTGTCAAGAGTATCTATAATAGCTAAACATTCTAATTCAGTTATGAAATAATTTTGTTCATAACTCTTCAAAATTCTAGAATGATAAGCAATAGGATGTAAGAAATTATCTTTATCAGGTTGTTTTAGAACGGCACCTACTGCTATCTGAGAGGCATCTACAAACATATGTAAAGGTAATTTAGGATCATAAATTTTCAGGATGGGTTTTGCAATTAAAGAATTTTTTAATTTTTCAAAAGACTCCTGGCACTCTGAGTTCCATTCCCATATTGTATCTTTTTTAAGTAATCGATTTAGAGGATATCTAATTTCAGCATATTTATTTATGAATTTATGGTAAACATTAATGGAACCTAGAAATCGTTGTAACTCTTTCACATTTGAAGGAGGTTTTAAATTTTTGATGGTTTCAATATTGGCATTTGCTGGTGTTATAGTTCCATTAGTGATTTCATAACCTAAGAAATTAATTTTATTTTGGCCTAATTTACATTTAGAAAGTTTAAGTTTAATGTTTTCTTGTTTGCAAATGTCAAAAATTTGAGCTAAATGGTTTAAATGTTCTTCTAATGAGGAAGAGAAAATTATAATATCATCAAAATAGTGGCACGCAAAGTCGATTTTATATTTATTAAGGATTCTTCGAATGGTTCTATTGAATATGGGAGGGCCCGTTTTTATGCCAAAAGGGAGCACGAGCCACTCAAAAAGTCCAAAATTGGTTGCAAATGCTAATTTTTCTGTATCGGATGGATGTATTGGTATGTGCCAGTAGCCAGAGGCTAAATCCAAAGTTGAAAAATACTGAGCACTACTCAATTTATCTAAAATTCCATCGATACGGGGCAAGGGTTCTGCATCGTTTTTAATTATTGCATTTAATTTTCTATAGTCTATACATAATCGCGTTTTTTTATTTTCCTCTCTTTTCATAACTAGTGTAACAGGGGCAGAATAGGGGCTATTACTTTCCTTTATCAGTCCGGCTGCTAACAATGATTGAATTTGGTTTTTTATTTCTATTTCTTCTAGAGGAGATGTTCGGTAGGGCCTCAAAGATATAGGTAGGTCTGAGTTTAGTATAACGCGTTGTGGTTCAATATTAATCCTACCCACATCATATTTATGCTTTGCAAAAATATCACTATAAATATGAACTAATTCCCTTAAATTTACATCTTGAATTAAATTTATTTCCCCAGTTAAATCTGAATCCGAATTATCGCGAAAATTTTGAAGAGTCATGGAACCTCTATAATCAGGATGCACATTAATTGCGTGATCATATTCAACACAGTCTTCATTTTTCATAATATTTCCACAGGTAGATTGTAACTCTATATCATGATTATTTACATTCAGTGTTTCATTATCATAATTATCTATATCTACAGTATTACCAGTATTTAATTTCATATCTTTTTTATATTCAGAGGTTACAAATTCATTAGATTGATCCCTGTTTTGTTGTACTTGGTCCATATTTACTGTATTGAAATGAAGGGATCTCTCATTATGTATGGATATACTGTTAGTTATAATTTTCCTTCCCTGCCTTACAATACAATTTTTACATTCTATGGTTAATTTAAATTTAGAACATTCTTTTAACCCCAAAATAGCATAATCCAAATTTGTATTGCATACTAAAAAGTTAAACATATTTTTTAATTTTACCCACTTTTAGAAGAACACTACATTTTTTATTTATATGTAAAAATCCTTTTGCCTGACCAATGGTAACTGGGGGTATAGTCTCAATTTTAGCATTAAGTTTTTTAACAAATTTAAGTGGCAATATTGCAATAGTTGAGCCAGTATCTACAACACATGGTAAATTATAATTATTTGTATATCCATACACAATTAATTGACAAACATTATGAGAATTATTTTGTGAGCTACTTGGAAGAGTATCAGAGGATGGCAACTCACTCCTAAAAATACATTCTCTTTCCCAATGAAAAGCTTTACTCACACCCCTATTTGTGCATATCCTACAAGGTCTTGAAGGGTATGAATTTTGAATATAATTATTTTGACAAACTCTAGGTCTTTGAAACTGAGATTGCCTTTGGGGAATCCAATTCCTAGGTGTAGTATTGGGCCTAACTGGCTGAATCCAGGGCCTAGTTGGTTGAAAAGGTTGAAAATTTTGTCTAGCTGATGGTTGATTTATGACTTGGTTTGAAACTAGTGGGGTGGAAACTTCCACGAATTGTTTGACAACCCGGTACCATTCTGTGGTACTACTAGGAGGATTTATAATAATATTGTTTTTGAATTCTGGTTTTAAACCATCAGTTAAACCTTGTAATAGTATATTTTCACTAAGATGTAATTTCCTACCAATTTCCACTTTCTTACGAAAATAAGTTTCTAAATTGTCTAAATTATCTAATTTCAGGTTTGAAAAATCAGAAAAACTCGGGATGTCTAATTGAATGAATCTTTCTATCAAAATTTTCTTAATTTGTTCATAATCCGTACAATTTAAACAGTCATTGATATAAATTTTTTGCGCTTCTCCTTTCAAATATTGCGCAATAGAATTAAATTTCCATTCTAGATTTTTCTGTTCCCTATCACATGTTTTATCAAAATAAGTTAACCAAGACAAAATGTTCATTCCAGAACTCGGGTCAAACGGTACGAACTTAGGATCTTCCATAATTTTTTGATTCTTACTCATTAGAATAAATGAAGCACTTCTATTTTCTTTATTAAATCCTGATCGTAAAATCATTCGCAATAAATTTCAAAGTTAATGATTTCTATCAATTACATATTTTTTCAAAATTACTATATTTAGCTGCTAACTTTAACCAGAAATTTTATCTAATAAAACAGAAATAGTAAACATCATAGTTATACCTTATTATTACAAACTTGCCTTTAATCGTGCATATAGAAATATCATAATAGTCTTAATAAGTAACAATAAGTGACTTAAGAACATCATACGCCTGAATTAAATTTTTAAGAACAAACATGTTTTCACTCCAACAAGTAATAATAATAATAATAATAATGACTCGCAGAAAAATAAACAAATAAATAAATAAATAAACCTCACAAACAGAGCATAAATAATCTACACAAATACAACAAAAGGATACACATAATAATTAAATACTTCTAAAAATAACTCACTGAAAAGGAGAAACTCTCAAGATGATCCTAAAGGGGACAAGAATCCCGAAAATTATGAAAGTAAGTAGCAACCGGGGCGTTCAGTTGTCTCTAAAAGTTTTTTTTTTCTCTCTCTCTTTTTCTTGTCATCACTACCAGTAATACTTGTCAATGATCGCATATTTGGGCGGCAACAAGATGAATGCAGTCATCGTGGCGCTTCTATTCCTTATTAAATCCAATTCGAAATCACCAGGTCTCAAAAATTTATCATTATTTCCAAAAATATCAAGCTTCAGGAATTCACGAGAAGTCGATTTTCGGCGATTCACAAAGCTATCATCATTTCGTTCCACAGCCCATTCCATTTGCAAGCTGAAAATATATAGACTGTCCTTCAATCGAACTTCGGCGATAGCATGCTTTTCTTCGTTCCATCGCAATTTTCTTTAAATATCATTCATTAAAAAGGCAGCACAAATAAAAAATCCTGTCCGACTTTTCGATTAGTTGTGACGATTTCAGGAGAACTCGAATTATTTCCACTGGTTAAACAGAAACACGCAGTCATGGCAAGCGAGGGAAAAAACAAAAATAATAAATAAATGTAGAAGATCCAATAATTAGTCATGGGCTGCTGTAAATTCATTTATTAAATTCGTGATAATGAGGAAGGAAAAGCTCCTTTTTGCAAAAATTCCATCATTATTTCAGCGAGCTGTCCTCATCGAAGAAGCAACCCAAGAAATCTACAGAATCTTCCCTTTCATCTCGAGACTTCCCCCTTTTAAACTCAAAAGAAAGTTCTGGAACATTCTGTAATCTCTAACCATCATTATTTTATGTAAACAGAATTCTTGTCCAGCTACGAGATTATTTTAAACAGACGATAAATTTATTTTTAAAAAAATATTATTTAACCAATTTATAATTGACTCAGAATTTTAAATATCTTAGGCAGACGATTTTTATACATGATTAATTTTAAGAGAAAAAGAAAAGAAATGAATTTATTAATATGCAAATTATCGTTGACGGCGGAAAAATAAATAAATAGATAAAATAAAATAATGATATTTTTTAAAGGTATGGGTTTGGAATAAATTTAATAAGACTTTCTTAAAAAGGGTTGATAAAAACATAGAAGAAATCAGTTTTATTTGGAATATTAAGAAATAAAGTTTTAATTAAGAATATTTTTAATTTAGAGCCATCTTTTTAAATTTACGCATACTGGATTAATGTTTTTTAAGGCAAATTAAGAATTTATATCGTCTGCATAAGGATTAAGGGCCATGTCAGACGAGCGATTTTTTAAAACGTCGATATTGACGCCGTCTCTTGAGGGAATAGAAATGTTCTCGTCTGGTCAGACGACAGTTCCAGGGCCAGCGTCGCAAAAGCGGAAAAAATCTTGACGCTTGCACCTGGCGTTCCCCTCAGCCCGCTCGCCTCTGCTGACGGTCTGGAGGCTGTAGTTTAAATTACGATGGGCAGACGAACGTCTATTTCAACACTGATTTTGACTTTCTTTATCATTTTTTCATGAATTTTTGATGTCATTGCGCACCGAATTTTCTCCTTAGAGTTTGAAATGGATTTAGCCGTGGAATAAATAATTTTTGACGTACGAGAGGATTGTATATTGTATAATTAAGAATATTGTAGGGTATATCATCAGAATTAACTAAAGATAAAAATAGAAAAAACAATAAATTGATCAGTGGTATGTTGCACTCTAGATAAAAAAATAAAAAATTCAGAAAAATCTGAAGAAAATCAGGAAGTTATGGGAACACTATTTTAATTAATTTTGTTTCATATTTAAAAAAATCATTTAAAGTAATTTTACTGTAAAAAATTAGATTTTATATGAAAAATATTAGAACAATAAAATATTATTATAAGGAAAAACTGAAAGTAATCTTTATCAAATTATAGTAATATTATTTTGTCTTAGTATGTTTCCAGAATATTAAATTAAATTCAGAGGCCGTTGCAGGTGTTTTATTTTAGGGGGGGGGGGGGATTTTGCGAAAAATAAAAAGACTTTTTGTAAATAGTATTTTATGTTTGTGAAAAGTAACATTTTGTAAGGAAATATGAAATACAGTTACTGAAATTAAAAACCTGGGGAACTAGTTTCCTTTGAAAATTGCAGATTTTTAAACCTAACAATATAAAAGTAATGGATAGTATGTTTTTATGTTATAGAATTTTATGAAAGGGTCTTTTTAATAATTTCGGAGAAGGAGCCTGTTTCAATGTTTGGTTTTTGGAGAAGGGGGCCTGTTCACTGATGAAAAAAAATCTATTAAATTTATTGCAAAAACTGCTGGTGGCAATTTTGTCAGTATTTTTGTCATAAAAACTGCAGTAATACATACGTAATTTTTTTTCTTACATCTAATTTTACTGCAATTTTTACGGCAAAAACTGCTGGCAACATTTCTACGCGGTAAATTTAATGGATTTTTTAACAGTGTTTTATTAAATGAATTTTTGTGTAATGGCTCTAAATAGGCCCTAAATTATGCCTGAATTGACCTCGAAATTAAAATCATTATAAGTTAGATAAAGTTTTGAAAATTTGGAATGGAAAAACGGACAGCAAAGATATGATCATAATGCGTCGTGATCATATCGCAGTAGCGGTTCTATTTACTGCAAGCATATAATTTTGTATAATTATGTATACAATACCAGCCAAGTTTTACGGGGTGTTTTCTCACCACTATATTTTAACATATAAATTTACCTTACTTAATCATCGGAAATATAATTTTAAGAAAATCAAATTTTTTCTGATCAAAAATAGTGGTAGGTAAACAGCGTAAAAGTTGAAATTTACTGTGTATAATATTCTTTCAAAAAGCTTTTAACTAAAGGAAAATAATCATAAAAAAATCGACATTTTTGTAAAAATTGTGTCCTGCAATTTGCTTAAAATTTTTTTCTTGGGCTTTGCCATAATGCATTTAAATGAACTACCTGCGTGGCCGAAAATAGCCTTTTTTGCGCTCTGGATAAACATGGTTTTTGGCTCCCCCCTCCCCCCCCGCTTGAAATTTCCTCTGTAAATTATATTTAGTACATAAAAGTATACAAAGTAACATATAAAGAATAAAACAAAAAAAAGTATCAGAATTTTATTAATATCCGACTTATTTTAAATTTTAAAACATCTAATCATAAAATGATACCAAACAATATGCTTTGTCAAATATTGATTCAATAAAATCTTGTAAACAAAATAAAAAATAATAGTAAAAAAAATCCATTTTATACAGTATCCTTATGCCATATCATTCTTAGATTCTTCAATGCTTTAGCATACCCCAGAGCCGGAATTTCCAGGCCCGGTCCAGCCCGTTGTAAAAACAAAAAGTTCGGCCTGGGCCCTGCCAGCCCAGTTCCTATTTTTACATTTCTAGGCCCGGCCTGGCCCGTTCTGGCCGGTCACATTTTCTACTATTTCTAAAAAATTCAGATTTTTATCATATAAGTAAGATTCTTTTAAAGAATACTTTATACATGTCTATGAGATCATTTTACAGCATATTTTACAGGAAATACTCATTAGCAACATTAATAATTACAGTAAAGCATCGTTTATACGACGATCACTTATACGACGTTTACATTTATACGACGTTTTAATGTGGTCCCGATTCATTCCTATTCATTTTAATGTAAAAATGTATCTTTTATACGACGCCCAAAATCGTTTATACGTCGATTTTTCGATTTTGTATAGGTTTATTTTTGTTAATTTTTCTTGTGTATTTTACGAATGAGCGGAAGTTGGCAGCTCTGAATGACACCAAAGAGCGTGTTTAAATGCACTTCACATTATAAAAATGTGGGCTGATATTCGATTAGTCTGAAAAATTAGCTTACGTGTAACAGATTACACTGGGAGGGGTCATTCTTTTTTCGGGGATGGTCAGCTTTCCCGACCTGTTTTAAGTTGCAAACAGACTATCCTTCTAACTGTTATCAGTATTGGCGACTTTTAGTTGGCACGCGGGGTTTTTGATCTTTAACATTAAATGGAAAGGAAATGATGTACTGCAAATGAGGAACCTTTCGGTGAAACATAAATAAAGGTACGCATATTTAAACTGCTTACTAATCCCCCCTCCCCGTTTTATAGGATTCTTTGTTTATTTTGGTTTGTTTAATTTAAAAATTCATGCAAATCATCACGTTAAACACTAAAATTAAGTGAAAACTGAATTAATTCTAGTTTTTGAAGTGAAAATCGATTATGCGTCGTTATCGTTTATACGACGTTTTTCGGTAGTCCCTTCGGCGTCGTATAAACGATGCTCCACTGTACTTAGATATTTAGATTTTCGACATTCAAAAAAAGATTCATAAAAATATTAACATAGTTTAGAATAAAGGAAAAAAAAGAAAGTTAAAAACATAATAATTTTTGAAGCTGTACAGTAAAAATAGATTTATGGAAATATTTCCTCAAATCCAAAGGAGCTACTTTCTGACACTTATCTAAATTCATTTCTTTTTAGAAACGCATAAAATTAGCAGATATTTTTATTCAGAAACTATGTAATCGAATGGATTTATCAATTTTTTTGACACAAGCAATTTAAGAAAATACTGTCAAAGTTAGCGTTTTGAATAGAATTTCTGGAAGTGACAGCATGGGAAGGGAGAAAAATCTGCAAACATTTGACAACAATATCTTATATCTCAACAAGGTAATACAAGTATTTTATTTGCCAAAATCATAAACGCTATTCGATTCCAAATCCCTTTAATAGTCAGGCTTGTCAATTTTATACTTTTACTGTTAAAAATTAGTCAGAAAATGTGTCAAACTTTCACGTTGTTGAGAAGTGAATTCAATAATCACTAAGAAGTTTGTATCCAAAGATTATGTTAACATAAGTTTTTTATCGCTATTAATAATTTTACAAATCAAATTGTCTACCCTAACTTCTTGAGAACAATTAAGTCTAGTTCCGGCTCAGTTCGTCTACATGTAGGAAAACAATGCAAGCCTGATCTCGGCCCGACGCGAGTCTGCTAAAAAAATATTAAGCCCACGTTACACACAATGTAACTATCCGATGCCGATCTCTACACTGTAGAAGTTACATTTCTGCATTGATGCTGTGAAACTAAGTATCGGCTCATGACGTACATTTCTACATGTTATTTTCGTTAAAGCCATATCCATTTAAAATAACTCATATTTTATCGTTTCTGCGCAAATCTTTATAACGGGCCGGTAGCCCCCGCTAAATTTTTTTACCGGCCCGGCCCGTATGGCCCATTCAATTTTTCTTATTTTTGCCGACCTGGGCCGCAGGCCGTCCCGGGCCCGTGCAGACCTCTACTCCTGACAGGACGATTTTAACAATACAATGCATACAGCGACATGAGTAAAATTGGTACACAAATTCTTCATTTGGCGCCCCTTCGTTTCGTATCAATAAATTATTCGAAAAATAAATGTAACCATATTTGTATATCACTCCAAACAAACAAAAACAAAAACTCCAAATATCAAGGGAATTTTTAGACATTAATAAATGTATCATTACGGAGGGAGAAGGTGTTCGATGAATGATAGAGTATACTATCGTAAGGGAGGAGGAGTTCCAAATTTACCAAAAAATTTATGACATCGTTATATATGCACGTACAGCCTCTAAACGGAAAAAAATATACCCTTTGCTCATGGGGGAGGGGGGGGGGGAGTGTTAGCTCATACTTCTTGACTCATGTAACGCAAATTTCACACTTTAGACATTTGTCAATCCTATTTTTCATTCATGCAACTAAGATGTTTGTTTTGCTATCACGTTCTGTAGCAACTTTTTTTTAATCGATTTAGTTTATTTATTTATTTAATAATACAATAAATAAGAAATTTCATCTAAATGAAAGTTGAATAACAATTACTGCCATTTTAAGTCCTGCATCTGCAGTCATATGTATTTCTTAAAAGATGGTAAATTTTTCATTTAACATCAGATGTAATTCTTGTAATTTTGGATATTTTAAATAAAAATACCCGGTAAATAATCGATCACTTATCATAGAATGAACACAGTACCGTCTGTGTATGCATATATTTTTTCTAATTTCTTGAATAATTGATAAAAAAATACAGAATACTTTATTTCCTCCAAAAAATCCATCTTATTTAAATTAAAAACATCGAATTAAAAGCTTCCTATTATCAATGGAGACGATAATCGTCTGCATATTTTGACGGAAAGGTCACGTTCGTGTGGATGGAAGTAGCGCAGATGTTTATTTCTCACTGGAAAACCAAAGCGTCAAAATAATCGGTCGTCTGTCATTAGCCTAACAGATTAGATTTAGAAACAAGATTTTAATTTAATAATTTGAAGTAAGTACGGAATATTATTATAAGAAAATTAAGATAGTATAAAGGTTAGTTTTGGCGAAAAAATTTTAAATTTGTAATATATATATATATACATATATATATTATTAAGAATACTTTTGTTGAATAAAGAGCTATTTTCGTTTAATGAATGGAGCGCTTTCAGTAGTCACATCTAAAATGATTTGGACAGGCAAAAACGGATTGTAAAAAGAACCGTGCAAGGGGGGGGGGGGGGGATCCTTCAAATTCTAATTATGCTCTGGGTGAAATTTTCTTTTCTCACGAAAATGATTATGAATCGGGAAATTCCGCTTTTGGCAATAAAAACTCAATTTTGAAGCAGGAATATTAGTTTTTAGAACAGCCAAATTCACTTCCGGCATTTTTTTTTTTTTTTTTTTTTTTTTTTTGTGCTCCTCTGACAAAATTTACATTCTTACATGCCAATCTCCGGCTTTTTAAAACATTCAATAATCATACTTCCAACCAGAAATTTATTTCATTAGAGAAATCAAGTAAACTTCAAATGACGAATCTCATTTAAAGTCAAAAATTTAATCAAACAAATTTTGTGGTTCAAATTATGTTTTCTTAATTTATAAAATGCCGGAGGTTGGCAACTCTGAACATTTTTTTTCGATCTTTTGACGAAATTGTCCGGGTTTTTTTTTCGGGATATTTTGACGAATTTTGCGCTTTTTTGGGATATCTTGACGAATTTTGCGTTTTTTCGTGAAATTTTGGCACAGTTTTGAGTTTTTTCCGAAAATCTTTTGACGAAATCTGCCGTTTTATCGCAATGTTTTGAATAAAGTTGCCGATTTTCGGGATCTTTTGCAAAATTTTTCGTTTTATTGCGATTTTTGGACGAAATTTGTCATTTTTTCACAGTCCTTTGAGGAAATCTAAAAGCAATAAAACCTCAATTTTGAAACAGGAAAATTAGTTTTTAGAACAGAAAAATTCACTTCCGGCATTAACTATTTTTTTTTTCTTTGTGCTCCTCTGACAAAATTTACATTTTTTTCGATCTTTTGACGAAATTGTCCGTTTTTTCAGGATATTTTGACGAATTTAGCGCTTTTCTGTGATATCTTGACGAAATTTGCGTTTTTTCGCGAAATTTTGGCGAAATTTGCCGTTTTTTTCCGAAAATCTTTTGACGAAATCTGCCGTTTTATCGCAATGTCTTGATGAAAGTTGTCGTTTTTCGGAATCTTTTGACGAAATTTTCCGTTTTTCGTGGATCATTTGACAAAATTTTTCGTTTTATTGCGATTTTTGGACGAAATTTGTCATTTTTTTCACAATCCTTTGACGAAATCTGCCGCTTTTTCATAATTCTGTCGCGAAATTCGCCATTTTTTTGCGAATCTTACCGTAAATTGGTTTGTGATTTTTTAACGAAATTTACTGTTTTTTCGCTATTTTTTGATGAAATTACGTATCTTGTGGGTCAAGTTAGAGCAATTTTTTGCTTTCAATCGCCGATTTTCTGCGTAATTTACGCGCTATATCGCGTCCGCATCATCGCTGAAAAGCTGCATTTTTTCAAATGTGAGGCAAGAAGGGCGCTATTTTTTTGAATGAGCAACAAGAGGGGCGCTACTTTTTGGATAAGGAGCAAGATGGGCGCTAGTTTTTGGATGAGGTGCAACAGGGGCGCTAGTTTTTAAATTAAAGGGCAGGAGGGGCGGGGCGCCCCCCCCCCTGAAGTCCTCTGGGGGAAACTCTGTATTCAGAATTTTAATGCTGGGGAAAAAATACATTTGATTAAGAAAAAAATATATGTATGATTTTAATCATAGCTTTTTATTAAGAAGTTAAATTCAAAAGTAACGAATCGGCATTCTGTATTAGAGAGAAAACTCATTACTTAATAACGAATGTGTGCAACTTGCAACAGCTCTACCATTTATTGATAGAAATTCCGATGATGAATTTTAGCATATTATGTAGCATGTATGGAAATATATTGATCGTATACAGAGAGAGCTTCACTAAAGAATTCAGATATTTTTCTGACTATTGATGGGAAATGTTTTATACATCTTGAATGTATATGAATTAATGAATGGGAAATGTTGAAATTGGATTTTCAAATATGATGTGTTATGCCTTTCTTAAAATGATTATTTAAACATCATCAGTCACCTTGTTAAACGGTGAAGTTTTGTTAAAGTATTTTACCATTGTTAAAGAGTGTTTTGTAGTCTATGCTTGATGCATTTTTTTCAAATCTTGTTTATAATAAAACTGAAACAACTGGATGTGAAATGATAATTTTGATACTAACTGAAATTTTTTATCTCTAGGTTACTTTGTATGCAACATGTCGACGTCGAGGAAAAAGACTGTTTATCAAATATCAAAAAATGATTTACTAATTTTGTTGAATAAACATGACTTTGATATATTACGGGACATAAATCGTTCTGATTTTGGCTTTATAATATATCTGGAGAAGAGAAAATATAAGAAAGAAGATGATGAAAATCAAATTCTTGAAATAATTCTTGTAATTTTAAGCCGTGTTTGTTCTGTCCCAATGAGTCAGTTAGCCAGATTAGACAGATTTTTAAGGATGTTGAAAGATTGCCAAGAATTTTTATTCGAAGATGTGCTTCGTGTTATTCACTCTTGTATAACAAAAAAACAAGGTGTCAATTTAGTCCAAATGTTGTCCAATTACATGAAGATATTAAAAGTCTGTTTGAAAAAAGATTTTTTTCCTTGTGAAAAAATATTGAATGATATTTTTCCTACTCTTGAAAACTACATGAATCGTTTGCGTGAGAGGAAACTTCCAAGCATGGAAGTAGCTGAAATATGTTTTAAGGAACTGCAAAAAACTGTAGAAAGATATGAAGATCCTGTTTATTTAGATGCTGAAGACGAGGAGGAAGAAATGAATATAAAAAATTTTAGGTTTCTGTCCATAGTACCTCGTGAAAAGGATATTGTCAATTGTGAAATTGGCAATATTCCTCAAAACATAATTGATCGTCCTTATAAAAGTGTTGATCACTATTTAAGTGTGCATTACAGATTAACTCGAGAAGACATGTTACGAGCTTTTCGTGAATGTGTCAAGATGTATATTTCACCCAGTAGGCAAAAAAATTCTGAATTAACAAAAAGTAGCTACTTTGAAAATGTTATTGTTGGATACCCACCTGAATATACAGTGAAAGGCATCTTGTACAAAATAAAACTAACTTCTTCCAAAGAAGTTGATTGGAGTAAGAAAGGCCTACTAATACCTGGCAGCCTTGTATTTTTAACTCATGATCGGTTCAACAATGTTGTTTTTGCAACAGTGCAAAGTAATCCTAAAGTGGAGAATAACAGAAGCAAAGAACTTCGTATTACTATTCGATTAGAAGATGATTCATTTAATGATGAATTGTTCAAAGGCTTCACTTATCAGTTGATTGAACCCTCTGCATTTTTTGAATGTTACAAACATGTTCTTGCAGCTATAAAAGATTTTTCTGAAAGTACTCTCCCATTGTCAGATATCATTGCATATTTAGATTATAGTGATGCTACACCAGCGTATTTAAATGAAATAAAGCAATTTTGTTTGCATGAAGAGTGTGATGGAGAAAATGAATCTGAAAGTGGCTGTTCTTGTAAAGTATTTAATCCTTTAGATGATAATGATTGGCCCACTGCAAGTGATTTAAAATTAGATGATCAACAGTATGATGCATTTAAGAAAGTTTTAACTAAGAAAGTAGCTGTTATACAGGGTCCTCCTGGTACTGGAAAGACATACATTGGTGTGAAAGTTGTCAGAGCTCTTCTGAAAAATGTGCCTTACAAGCCTATTGTTATATGTTGTTTAACTAATCACGCATTAGACCAATTTCTTGTCCGTATGTTAACGTGTACCAAAAAAATTATCCGTATTGGAAGCCAAAGTAAATGTGAAGAACTTGAACCTCATAAACTTGATAATATGATTTATGCTGTTCGGGAGTATTTTGTAAATGCACAAGATATACCCATAAGAAACAAATCTTTGGATTTGGTTAAGAAAATAGCTCCTTCTGTACTCAGTCAAAGAATTGATAATGCTGAAGATCCAGAATTGGGTAGTTTGAAACAGTTGGCAAATTCAATCAATTCAGATTTGCATTTATATGCATTATGTGAAGAAAAGTATCTAGAAACTAGTGCCTTAAATGAAATTATAGACAGCAAATACAAGGATCAGCTTTGTATGAAAGCTGGAGTGTTTGGAGAATTTCTTAATAAAGGTGTGCTAGAATGGCTCGTTTGTTCTCGTTCTTCTGATTTATATGACAAATGTACAAAAAAATTTTATGAAATAAAGAAAAAAAGTAAGATTTTTTCGGCTGCTGTTGAAGACATATGGGCTTTGACAGAAGGAAAGAGATACGAGTTATTTTATTCTTGGCGAAAAAATTGTATGGATATACTTAAAAAAAGGCTTGAAGCATTAATTGAGGAATACAAGACCATCATGCGCAAAAGTAAATTCAAGACTACTGAGTTTTCAAAAATAGAATTGGTGAAAAATGCTGATATTATTGGAGTAACTACTACAGGAGCTTGCAAATATAAGGAACTTATACAAAATGCTGGACCTTGCATTACCGTAGTTGAAGAGGCGGCCCAAGTTTTGGAATCTCATGTAATTGCTTCCCTTTGTCGCACTACTCAACACCTTATACTAATTGGTGACCATGAACAATTACGTCCACTTCCTGCAGATAATGAGCTAAGTGAAAAATATAATTTAAAAATATCCATGTTTGAAAGATTGTTTCATAATAATGCTCCTTCTGCAACTTTAATCAAGCAACATCGTATGAAACCATGTATTGCAGAGCTCTTGGTACCTAAACCATATGACAGATATGAAAGTTTTGAAAATGTATATAACTATGAAGAAATTAGAGGATTTGAATCAAGTGTATATTTCTTTGATCACTGTGTGTTTGAAGATGAGAACTCTTCTGGTACAAGTTCAACAAATGACTATGAAGCTCGAATGATTGTGGCTTTGGCTAAGTACATAATACTTAACCAATATTCCCCACAAGAGATTACTATTCTCACCACTTATGCAGCACAGTTAAATTGTATTCGTAAATATCTCGAAAATGAAAAACTTGATGAAATTTATGCTACAACTGTTGATAACTTTCAAGGAGAAGAAAACGAGATCATATTACTTTCGTTTGTTAGAAGTAATCTTAATGGAATAGGTTTCTTAAAAGAGAGTAATAGAGTTTGTGTTGCTCTTTCACGCGCTAAGAGAGGAATGTTTTGCTTAGGAAATTTTCAGCTTTTTGCTAAGAAAAATGAATTATGGAAGGACATAGTCGAAAAATTAGAAAACAAAAATATGATTGGAGATGCTTTACCTCTTGCATGTTTTCATCACAAAACTGCTCATCCAGTAAAATCTGCCAACGATATTTTAGAATTTCTCAGTAGCGGTTGTTCAGAAAAATGTAATTTTACTTTGCCATGTAAGCATATTTGTACACGCAACTGTCATTTTGAAGATCCTGAGCATAGATATTATTTATGCAAGCAACCTTGTGAAAAAATGATTGATGAAACTCGCAAATGTCCACGACTTTGTTTTCAGAAATGCAAAACAGCTAAAAAGAAAACATTTCAACTACCTTGTGGGCATATGAGTACGAGAACGGATGTACCTTGTGAAGCAGAAGTTACTAGACGCTTACCTTGCACCCATCTTGTGACTCTTTCTTGCTTTGTTGACATTGAAAAATATCAGTGTGAAGCTGTTGTGAATGTAAATCTTGAATGTGGACATCAAAAATCAGTTCGATGTTATCAGAAAAAGGAAAGCAAAAAAATCAATTGCATTGATTTTCAGCCACTTATAGGTCCTTGTGGACACACGATACAAGTGCCTTGTGGAATGAGCTTTGATGAAGATGACCTTCTGTCATTTTGTGATAAAGCCTGTGATACTCTTTTAGATTGTGGCCACCCTTGTCTGCAAAGATGTAGATTTTGTTTTGATTATGGTATCCATGGATACTGTACTGAGAAGTGTGAATTAGTTTTAACTTGCGGACATAAGTGTGGAGGATATTGTGGAAGTCCATGTCCGCCTTGCAGTAAGAGATGTTTTCTTTCCTGTGGACATCAAACATACTGCATTAATGAATGTCTTCGACCATGTATTGAGTGCAAGGAACCATGTGAAAGAAGATGTATTCATAATAAATGTTCAAAACTGTGTTATGAAGATTGCGATGTGGAATCATGTACTGAACCCTGTTCAGAAATTTTGCCTTGTGGACATGCATGTATTGGACTTTGTGGGGACACCTGTCCTTCTGTGTGCCACGTTTGTTTTCCCGATTATTTTAAAAACTGTGAAACTAAAGGTAAACTCTTTGTAGAATTGGAATGTGAACATGTAATTGAGATAGGCAGATTGAATGAACATATTGACATTTGCTTGATGTCTTTGGAATGGCCCTGTTGTAATCTGTGCTTTGCACCCATAACCAAAAGTGTGCGATATAAGGAAAAACTTAAGCAAGCTAAACAGATATGCATTGAATCATGTAATACATCTGAAGAAAACGCTTTCTTGTTCTATCTTGTTGCTTGCATGTTTGGTATAAGCTTTGTAGTTCCGTCCCAGTTCAAATATATTCATGAAGAAATTGTTCACAAATTGAAAAGAGAAAATCTTCAAGCAGATGCAATAACAGTGTTAAAAAATTGTGTCATGATGTTGAAAAAGCTTGTTAATATAGCTCCTAAATTGGAAGAATCTGATGCATTCATTCAGAGGAAATTTGATACACTGTTGTTATGGATATCCAGGCACTTGACTCAAGCCAGCTTTCAACAACTCAGAGAACTTGAGGCAGCTGTAACTGAACTGAATGAAGAAGTTACTTCTGGATCTCGCTTAAAACTGAGAAACAAAGATTATTTCTTTTCAATGTAAAATAACTGTTTTTTTTTAATTATATAAAAATATTTTTTTATAAATATTTAATTTAAAATTAAATATTATTTAAAATTATTATTTAAAATTAAAATATTTTTTTAAATGGTTATAATTTTTTTAAATATTCTAATTAAAGAGGTTGTTAAAATGTTTGTTTTTTTAATAAGTTATTTGTTTTACTTAAATTTGTAGTTAGACATTATTCTGAAAAAAGCAAATTCAAGCCCTGTTTCAGAAGAAAACTTTTATCTTTTCAATTAAGATAAAAGTATAAACAGTGGCGTAGCTAGCATGGGTGACACCCGGGGCGGATATAATGATGTCACCCCCACTAGTATGATGCCACCCCCCCCACCCCCATTCCGTCATATTTTTTTAAACACAATTCTACGTTATTTTAACAAATGACCATATTATTCCGTATTTACCTTTCGTCCTCCTACAAAAGAAAAAACACAAGTGCGGCTTATCACTCATCCCATAGTCCGCATAACTAAATGCTGTAGTCTAGGAGTGCATAACCTTTTTAAGAGAAGGGCCACTTATAAATATGTGTGTGTCGAGGGCCATATCAATAACATGGAGAAAATTCAATTTCGAAGGTGATCTGTGGCCTATAATCGGATAAAAAATATGTTTTCAGAAGGAAGTGGGTATGATGCCCCTTTAGGTTTGCTTAGACAGTGAAAATATCCAATTCAATTGGTAAGGATAGATCAGCAGTTTACGTTTGTATATATATCAGATATAGCAAGGATTATTCTTAAGATGTAATAGTATTCTTTGACTTATTCAAGAGAGTAAATTTTGTTTTATTAAAAGTGCTAAAGGACAAAGATAAGTGGCTGGTGTCGAAAAAAAATGAAAACTTTATAAACAAAGGAGAGGGAAAGGGGGCTGATCAACAAGATTTTTCCTTGCTTCATCACTAAAAATCCAGATTTTTCAACGCTCAGTCAACAAAATTTGCAGCTTTCCATGCCTAATCAACCAAATTTGGGCTTTTTACGAAAGTAATCGACAAAATTCACAATTTTTACGAAACTGATCGAGAAAATTCAATATTTCCGTGCCTGATCAACAAAATTTGCCATCCTTACGAAACCGATCGAGAAAATTCGTGACTTTTTACGTAACCGATTGGCAAAATTTACAAATTTTATAACGCCAATCGACAAAATTCGCGATTTTTAAAAAACTGATCGACGAAATTCGCGATTTTTACAAAGCCAATCGACGAAATTTACGAAGTCGATCAACAAAATTCACGATTTTTACAAAGTTGAACGGCGAAATTCACCATTTTTCTTCACGTGATCGATAAAATTCGCGATTTTTCTGCGGCTGATCGGCGAAATTATCGATTTTAATGAAGCCGATCGACGAAATTTGCGATTTTTACTAAGGAATGTCGACGAAATTCGCGATTTTTACAAAAGCTGATCGGCGAAATTCGCCCTTTTTCTGCGCATGATCGATAAAATTCGCGATTTTTCTGCGGCTGATCGACGAAATTAGCTATTTTTAAGAGGCCGATTGACTACAATTCATGTTTTTTACGAAGTCGATCGAGAAAATTCAAAATTTTCCACACATAATCAACAAAATTCATATTTTTTCTCGCGCGCAATCAATCAAAATCTAGCGATTTTTATTTAGCCGATTGATTAAATTCGCAATTTTTCTCACATGATCAATAAAATTAGCTATTTTTCTTCATATGAGCGATAAAATTCGAGATTTTTCCGCAGATGACCGACGAAATTATTGATGTTTAGCAAGCGATAGGCGAAATTTGAGATTTTTAAAAAGCTGATGGACGAAATTCGCGATTTTTACGAAGCCGATGGACGAAATTCGCGATTTTTACGAAACCGATGAACAAAATTCGCTATCTTTACAAAGCTGATCGGCGAAATTTGTGATTTTTCTTCGAATGATTGAAAAAAATCGCGATTTTAACCAAGCCGAGCGAGAAAACCCACAAATTTTTGGCACCTGATCAGCAAAATTAGTATTTTTTACGAAGTTGATCGGTAAATTCAAGAATTTTCAAGTCCGTTTGAAAAAATTCACTATTTTTTCGAGCCTGATCGACAAAATTCGCGAATTTTACGAAGCCCATCGCCGAAATTCACGATTTCTATGAATCTGGTCGACGAAATTTGCAATTTTTCCTCGCATGATTGATAAAATTCGCGATTTTTTTCGTCGCTCATCGACAAAATGCGCGAAATTTTCGTGCCGATCAAGGAAATCCGCGTTTTTTTTCACGTGTTAAACCGAGAAAGCGTCCGATTTTTTCGCAGCCAAAGAGTTTAAATTGAAATTTTTTCGTGCATTATCAACAAATCTGACAATTTTTTCTTGCCCGATCAATGAAATGTACGTTTTTTCGTGCCTGATCGACAAACACTCGCGATTTTTCCTTGTGCGATCGGCTAAATTTGCTATTTTTTCCGACCTTCATGAGCAAGATTCACGATTTTTTCACACCTGATGAACGAAATGTGCGATCTTTTCGCACTCGGTCAATGAAATTCGCGATTTTTCCGTGTCCGATCAAAGAAATTTGCGATTCTTAAGTAACTGACAAAAGTTTATATTTTCCAGCGGTAAATTGACGAAATTTAAGATTTTTTCTGCGACTTTTGCACAAAAATTTGAATTTTTTCTAGTTGCAAATTAGCGAAGGTCGCGGGCCACACATTAACCCATCGCGGGCCATAGGTTATGCATCCCTACTGTAGTCTATATGTAGACGAAAAGTCTTTCTTTTAGAGTATGCATTTCGCTACCCACTCTTTGTATAAATTGGTTTTTGTTCCCTGGTGTATAGCTTATTAAGACGCCCCATTCTGTATAAAATTTCACATTCTCAAAGAAAAGGCAATTAACTCTAATGCGTCGTTTACCAGAAATATCACTTTACTCCAGAATTTTTTTCAAAATCTTGTAATATTATGTGTATATATTTGCAAATAAAGATTGGGTGTCACCCCTTAGAGGGTGACACCCGGGGCGGTCCGCCCCCCGCTAGCTACGCCACTGAGTATAAATTATTCCAAAGGAATTTAATCAACATGTTTTCTATACAAAATTTTGCAGCGTTATTTCCCATATCATAAATCTTCATTAATACTTTCTTGGTGGAGAGGAGGAGAATTTTTCATAAACTGTTTGTTTGACAAAAAAAAAAAAAAAAAAAAAAAAAGTGTTATGAAACATCTGCCTAAAGGTTCATTTAAACAGACCGCACACTTAGGCTACAGGTGAAATTAAAGTGCAATTTAAAAGAAAAAACAGGTTGAAACAAAGCATAAAGCTGTTTTAAGCTTTATTCTCTTTGAAATCGGCCAACGTGTTGAGGTATTGTGTCAGTGTGTGGTGTCTGCATTATGCTGTAGTTTGTTTTGTTCTGAGATAATACTGCTCTGTCAACTCTTTTGATCAAGAGTTAATGCAGACAAACGATTTAATGTAGGGAGGTACCAATTTCATATTTTATTTTTAACAGGGTTTAACCTTTTTTTTTCCATTCTAGAAAAAAATATCCTGGAGCAAAATATTTTGTCGACTTCCAATACATTTAAAATTATATAAAAATGCAGAATTTAACAATAATAAATAAATATATCGATTCTTCCCATTCAAGACACAAGACACATTCTACCACATACAAAAACTTTTATGTCAAAATATCATCTTATATAATAATAGAAAGAGAAGTTGTGTGAGTGTATTAGTGCTGTTCTGAAGAGACCGTTGCACCTAGAGTTACAATTTTTTTTTTTTTTTTTTTTTTTTTTTTTTGGGGGGGGGGGGTACCACTATGTATGAAGTTTTGCACCTCGAAGCCCGATTTTCGATTTTTTGATTAATTTTTTTTTATTTAATTTTTTAGTCCATTTTATGTTTTCAGGCGAGTTTTCCACATTAAAGAAAGGAATACAGTTTCATTCTTTTTACCCAATATAGCAAATTTTGTTCTCTTTTCAATTAAGTTTATTCGGGATTCGTACAGTAATTTTTGAATCTGTAACGATTTTTTAATGCGATTTTTAGTGGTTTTTCACATTTTGCGATTATTTTACTTACCCATTATACGTAGTATAGGATAAGTCTTGCAATCATTTTAAAAATCTATTTTTTTAACGGATTTACACGTTTTAGAAACTGAAGATTCCGAAAAACCTATTTGTAGAAAAAAATTTCCGTCCGTCCGTTTGTTTGTGTGTGTGTCTGTCTGTAAAAGCTCATCTCCCAAAAAAATTGAGATAGAGATTGGGATTCGATGTGTACTTAGTATATAAGAATAGAAAAAAGCAAAAGCCTATTTTATTTTAGTAACCTCGATTATCCTAGCTGGTAAAAATGTAAAATAAATACAGCTTTTTAGCGAGATAACCATAAGATACCTTTAAAAATAGAATCTCTACACATACAAAAAATAGCTAACATTGATAATCTACACAACACACTAATCCGCAAAACTCTTGAAACCTATACTTCGAAAGGAAAATCATGTAATGACATAACCCATGCGGTCATTGACCCTAGATGGTTGAAAATGCTTGAGGAAAGAAAGAGAAAATATGGGAAAAGTGAGGGATTTGCTGAATTTTCAAATGAAATAACAGCTGGAGAAAGAATGCCTTTCAATTGTGCTAATGGTGATGTTCAAGAATGAACGAAAACGTTCTTAGATTTAATTTTTAAATGTCATTTACAATGTATTGACTTTTTTATTACTGCATCTTTTATTATGATAATGGCGATATATTTCGTAAAAAATAAAATATATTTTTATTTTTTAAAGATCTAAAATTAATGTATAAAATTGTTATTTTAATAAAGGAAACAGATGACTTAATAAATTTAATTTACAAGACGCAAAACCATATTGTATACCCATGGAAACTAGTTATACACGACTTAATGATGAGGGTAATCTCTTACCAAACAACACATTATACAGACAAGCGATTGGCATTCTACTATACATTGCATCAGTAAGCGGGCCTGACATATGTGCCGCTGTTAATATTCTAAGCAGAAAAAAATGAAAAACCTAGAATAAAAGACTGTAATGCCGTAAACGTGTAATAAGATACTTGAAATATTCTAAAGATTGTAACTTAGTTTTGGATGGAGAAAATTAACCAAAGTTGGAAGTCTATCCAGATTCAGACTGGGGTGGGGGCATACAGTCAAGAAAATCAATTAGTGCAATCTATACATGTTGTTCCCAACAATCCCATTAATTGGAGTACGAAAAGACAGTCTTGTATCGCACTGTCATCGGCAATCGGCCGCGAGTTCTTCGATTGGAAATAAAACGGCTAGTTAGACTATTAGAAGAAATAATTATGCCTTAAAAATTACCGATAAAGTAATATGAAGATAATATACCTAAATTTAGATTTCTAGAATCTAGATTTAAAAAAACACTCGTGCAAACAAAGCACATTGATATCCGATTTCATTTGATTAAACAATTGAAGCAAAAAAGGCATAATCGAATTGAAATATTGCCCATCTAAGTCAATGATCGCTGATGTGTTGACCAAGCCACTGTTCAAGCCTATTTTTCAAGTCCATAGACAGAACTTGGGGCTTCATGATTGTGCAACCTCAGAAATTAAGGAGGAGTTGATGGGTTTGAACAAACAATAAATAAAAATAGTAATTTCCTCAATTGCAAAATCATTATTTTGACAGCATTAAATGAGGTAATATATCTTTTTCAGATAACTTTAACCCTTTTAGTGCCAAGGACAGCTGTCGCGCTGCTCTGAAAAGTGCCAAGGAGCGCCGTCGCGCTGCTCTGTCGTCGTGCTGTATCTAAAACTTCACTTATGTCCGACTTTTTGAAATAAAAAAATTTGCACTTAGAAAATTTCTTATAGTTTAGTATTTCTGTTGCTATGCGGCAATAAATTAAATAAATTTACATAGCACTTTACCAAACACTGCGCGCGCCAAAAGTGAACTGTCAAAAGGAGCGCTATCGCGACGCTGGCATTTTTCACAACTAGCGAGAGCAGCGCGACGGCGCTCCTTGGCACTAAAAGGGTT
This sequence comes from Maratus speculifer, assembly GCA_964019185.1. Classification (NCBI taxonomy): domain Eukaryota; kingdom Metazoa; phylum Arthropoda; class Arachnida; order Araneae; family Salticidae; genus Maratus; species Maratus speculifer. The sequence goes on from OZ025298.1 coordinate 276,838,818, forward strand.
AACCATTAACTTCGAAGTAAACTCAAGTCAAATGTGAACAATGACAGATATATGTGATTATAAATCACATTAATTTAAACTTCTAATACGCAATACAGAAATAATTAGCAATATATGTCAAAGAACAACTAATTTAGTGAATTTATCAGGACATTGTGTTGTGAAATATGCCATGGGTATTACGAAAGACAATAATAACTGTCATACATTAATTAAAACGATAAATTGACTGAAAAACATTAAAACTTTTTTTTATGTTATTTTTTATAAAAAAGAAAATGTTGGAGCGAGTTACGAGATGTTGAGGAAAACGAACTTTACGCCCAGATTTAGTAGTGGACTGTTTGAAAGGAGGAGCATTTATGGGGTTATGTTGTTTTTGAGGTTAGGAAGATGGAAAAGAATCTGATAATTGATAAGCCGGTTGGATGCGATCAATAGATACAGTACAGCGTTTCCCGTTTAATTCCAAGTCAAACGTTTTATTAGGCCTGTCAATCACTTGATGGGGTCCTGTATAATAGGGTGATAAAGGAAGATTCACTTTGTCTGCTCTTAAAAATACGTGAGAATATGTTTGCAATGAAGGATTGACATAGATTTTGGGGTTGTTGTGCCTTATAGTGGATACAGGATTTAATGCGGTTATTATTTCAATTAACTCAGTCAAATAGGTAAGAGTAAGTGGTTGATAAGTCTTGCTGTTAATGAGGTCACACAGGATAGTCTGATATTTGTTCCATAAACAAGTTGAGCACAGGTCGCATGGATGTCGTTTTAAGAGCCGTTCGCAAACCAAATAAAACAATGGGGTGGCTTTCAGTCCGTTGAGTTTGATTTTGACCTTTAAGCGAACTGTTCAAATGACAATGAAAATTTTCAATAAAACCGTTAGATTGTGGATGATATGAAGTTGTTCTTATGCGTCTACAGCCTAATCTATTTGTAAGTTTTTTGAAAAGAGTAGATTCAAAATTACTATCTTGATCAATTATAATATAGTAACCGAACCGGGGTGTCAAATCTGGATATTTAATCGTGTATCAATACATGAGTAAGCCATCTCGTAAATCTGTCAATGATGGTCATGCAGTACTGATTGCCATGGGAGGATAGTGAAGTTGTCATAAAATCAATGTGAATGTAGGCAAAATGAGCATCATGTTCACAGAATGGTCCAGTTGGCGATTTGGTGTGTTGAAAGTCTTTTGGCGATTCAAGTGCTCGAATACGCCATCTGGTGGAAAAAAGATGCAACTTCTCGTTTCAGGATAATGCCGTGAAATCCCATTGCGTTACACGTATTTTAAATAGTTCAGAATAATTATTCTTTTGCACAATTTCAGATTTACTGTGACATTTGTCTTCTGTCTTATATCACAAAGTAAAAGTTATCCGAATTTGAATATTTAAAACTTTCAAATTCATTTACAATAAAGAAATATTTCAATTAGACTTTAATATTAGTTAAAGGGACAGTTTTCCTGAATCGAAGTCTGCAAGCAGCGCCTCTATAGGCCGTTTTAATTCCCATTAGCTTTTTGACATTTCGTACAGCTGCTATTTTATGTCCTTACGCATGCCAGGCCATACAAATCATTTGGAAATTAAATCTAATGAAGCTGAGATACCTGGATGCGAGAAATAATGCAAGGTGTAAAATAATATACGTAATATAACCTTTAGAAGATTTATTTACGTGAACAATTAACTTAAAAGAAGCAGATAGCGCAGCAGGAGCATTTGCTGGATACTAACTTTAGAAGTTAAAATGTAAATGAGCAATGTAAAAGTCGATCTCTTAATGGAGAAACAAAAGTCAAAAGTAAAATTTAAATAAAATATTTATTTGTTACTTGAGATACAGGGCTTGGCTTACAGTTGATAATCCACAATAGACTCCATCATAACATTAGCATGGTACATCGTAGAAAAACGCAACATGGATGAGCACATTTGTAGTAGGCATAAATACATCAGTTAAAACTACTTTAAAATAAACTTAATAAAAGGTATTTAAAAATACATCCAGAATGGGGACCAGCCGCCATTCAGCTTCTTGAATTACTTCCATTGTTGGAAGATAAAAACGCGTCCAACTGAAATATACATCGTATATTTATATTAAACAGACCGGATTGAAAACATCGTTTCGGAGCAATGTCCACGAAACGAGCCAATGAGAAAACAATATTCGTACGAATCAAAGTTAGATTCGATGAAACGGATGAAAGATTCGATTAAGGTTACGATATTCCAAGTCGGCATCTGGCGGGGAAAATATCGTTACGGAAAAATATGATCAGTTTGAAACGGATTTTCGCCGGTGTTGGTTGTAAACAAAAGATGGAGTCCGTTAGGGAAAATGACGGAAGAACTCATAAGGTTGATGGATTACTGTACGAGATAAAGTTGATAACGTCCGGAAAGGAATTAAAAGGTAAGTTAATGTTTATTGAATATATTTATTATGGAATAATAAATAAATGAAAATAAATAAATATTAAAATAAGTGATGAGTGAATGAATATGAAGTGAATGGACATTGGAGGCGATGAGAAAACCATCTGTTGATGGAATTCCATCAATGCCCCTCCTCTCATTGCCTCTATACAGAGGCGGATTATCCATTAGGCTTAGTAGGCTGAAGCCTTGGGGCCCATAAGGTATGGGGGCCCCTGTACTAAGATTTTCTTTCAAGTTTTTTTTTCCTAAATTTTATATAGGCTTAACATTTAATGCAAAAAAGAAGTGGTGTGTAATATTATTTATTTCACTCATGTACTGAATCCTTGAAAGATATTAATTAATATAGATTGTATAGTCCAAACCTAACTACCCTTTTAATTATTTCTCTTGAATTTTTACGGTTTCAGTTGGGGAAAGATTTACATAGATGAGACTTTAACAGCCACGGTGTTGGACTAGGCAAGATTATGGAAGCACCTTTACGAATGATATCTTTTAAAGAAGACCAGGCCCGGACTGGCCAGGTCGGCTGGTCGGCGATCGCCGAGGGCCCCCATCCCAAAGGGGCCCCGGAAGTGCAACTCAAAAAAGGAATATACGATTTTATAACTACTACTTACATAAGAAAAAATTGAGTATTTACCAATAATAATATGCGTTTACAATAAATTAAAAAAAATTGATAGTTTTTTCATTGTAACTTATATAGTTTCGTTGTGTCATGTCGTTGGACAGACGGAATAGGGCTGCTGACTGATACATTGCCCTTTCTGCAGTACTCATAGAATCAGAGTGCATCGCGACCCTCACTTGCCAATCTCTATCCTCTTCGCTACTGGCGATTATTACAGTATTTTTAATTATTACTGCATTATTTCTTCTCTCGTTTAACTTCAGAGTGAGATTTTTGTTTTATTTTCATCAGCTGGAATCTTAGAATTCGAAACATATTATTCTTATATCGAAATTTCATCTATATTTGAGTATCATTAATAAAATGGGAGAAAACGGAGGTCCACATATGTGGACCCAGGGACTGAAGAGGCTATAGTATGATTGTAACGAGTGCAATTTCATAGTTTGATCAACATGAAGCAGTTGTACGAAAGCGACAGTACGAAAAGGAAACTAAAAAATGAGAAAGTTTTTTAACATTGGAAAATGTTTAAAAACTTTTAATACTTGGTTAAGCAGTAAGGACGACCCGATTCCACTCAATTTCCACACACACACACACACACACAAAAAAAAAAAAAAAAAAAAAAAAAAAAAAAAAAAAAAATAGTTTTTCTTAACTTACAATTAAGATTCTTTTTAAAGAATACTGCATTACATATTTATGAAATATTTTAAAACTATACTTTAAAATCACGATATTTTTTCAACATAGAAAATACACGATAATAACATTAATGATTACTTAGAAGCCTAGATTTTTGAACATTCAAGTAAAGATTGATTATAAAATTAATGTAGTTTTAAAGAATAAAAACATTATTAACTTTTGAAGATGAATTATAAAAAATATATTTGTGAAAATATATCTCTGTCATTCACCAGAGCTTCTTTCAAATCCGAAGGAGTTAGTTCCTGACACATTTCTAAATTAATTTTCTTCGGAAATGCATAAGTTTTGCTGTTTTTTTTTTCTTATTCAGAACCTATGTAATCGAATATTGTCTTCCATTTTTTGATAAAGACATTTTATTTTTTAGAAATATTGTTAAAGTTATCATTTTGAATTGAATTTTTGGAAGCGATATCATTGCAAAAGGAGAAAAACCTGCAGTCACGTGACAAAAATCTATTACTATTTGATAATTTATTTACCAAAAATGAAAAAAATATTCTATTCCCAAATAATTTAATAGTCACGCATGCCAATTTTATGCATTTACAGTTTAAAATTAGTCAGAAAGTTTCGCTTTATTAAGAAGTGGATTGAAAACCACCCTAAGTTCCAAAGATTCCATTAACAGAAGTTTCTTATCGCTATTAATATTTTTTTAAAACATAGTAACTGCCCTGCACATTCTGAGAACATTTAAGTCCAGTTCTAGCCCGACTCTACTACGTAGAAAAAAGTGCACACCTGATCACGGCTTTAGGTATGAGTCTGCTGAAAAAATTAAACCCTGCCTCTGATACCACATAACTGTCCGATGACCGCGTTTTTGTTTGGATGGTGTCAAACTAGCATCGGCTCGTGACGCACATTCATCTCGTGACGCATCCATTCTCGTGAAAGTCATTCACTGAAAGCAGATTATATTTTATCGTTTAAGTTTTTATATTGGATTGGCAGGTTCCCTAATTTTTTTTTATTGGTCCAGCACTTCTGCTAAATTTCTTTGCCTGACCGGCCCGCAGGCCGGGCTGGATACGGATCTCGGGCCAAACCCGGGCCTATGCAAACCTCTACAACAAATTATAGGTTCAATGTTCTGTAATATTATTTTAAAAGACCCATATGATAGCATAATATTCAGCATGATGGTAGGTAGTACTCCAGATATAGCTGTTACGAGTTGGCAATTTGCGTTAGCTATGGCCCCAGCAGTAGCCGAGAGGTTCTGACCTCCAAACTGGTAGACGGTAGGTGCTGGGTTTGAACCCAATCGCGACCGTCGGCCTAACCGTTCGGAGTTTTACGTGGTTATCTTCGAACCTTGCATTTCCTTGCATAAATACGGGTTAGGTTCCATTAGTAAGACCCCCAAGGAGGGCACCCCTCCTCTTAGGGCCTATATCCCACGTGTAGATAATTAGCCAGCATAAAACACAAACAAACAAACAAAGCGTCAGCTATATCCTTCAGTTAAAGATATGTGAAAGACTTTTAGGAAAATAGACTCGCTAGTAAGCAGAAGATTCACAGTTGGAACCGTGATGCTGGAATTTGAAGTTTTCATACTAACTAGGGAACTGCAAGAAATGTAAGTCACCGATTTTAACGAAAGTGGTATCATTGAAAAGATCTCATTATGAGGAGTAAAAAACTCGATAGAACTACCCGTCGGAAACGAGTCGTTTTCGAGATATATGACAATTTATGTAACGTAGTTAGTTCATACTTACTGGGGATTCGCAAAAAAATTAGTTTAGATTTTGACGAAAGTGGTATTGTTGGAAAGATCTTATCGTGAGGAGTAAAAAGTTCCAAAGAACTACTCATCGGAAGTGAGCCGTTTTCGAGATATCCTATGATTTAAGTCACGTAGTTTATGTATACTGGGCTAGTGCACACCTCACAGAGGTCGGCAAAAATTGTTGTCTCGATTTTTACAAAAATGATATCGTTGGAAAAATATCATTTTGAGAAGTAAAAAATTCAATGGAACTACCCTTCGGAAATGAGTCGTTTTCTAGATATCCGACAATTTATGTAACTTAATGCAGTTTCCCAGTAAGTGTGCATTAGCTACGTGATACAAATTGTTGAATATCTTGAAAACGTTTCATTTCCGACGAGTGATTCCATTGAGTTTTTTAATCCTCCCTGTAATATATTTTCAGCGATACCACTTTCGTTAAAATCGAGACCAAATTTTTTTGCTTTTTCCCAGTAAGTGTTCACTAGCTACGTACAATAAATTGTTAGATATCTCGAAAACGGCTCATTTCCTATGGGTACTTCCATTGAGTTTTTTACTTCTCACAATGAGATCTTTCCAACGATACCACTTTCGTCAAAATCGGTGACATACACTTTTTGCAGTTCCCTAGTAAGATAGATTTTTTTTAATGTACTTTTTACCGATTTAAGGGTTTATATTATTTTTTATCACTAATATTCATATAAATATTTTTTTATTACAATTTTCTTTCTATTTTAAAAAAGATCGGTTTATTAAGGATTCAGCATTTTAAATTTCGTTTAAACATTTTTTTTCGTTTTTAAAAATTTTAAATTTCATTTATATCTCCACTATTTTTTTTTATTTCGCGTTTTTAAAGAATTTTAAATTTTGAATTTTATTTAAATTTGAATTTTTAAATTGAATTTGAATTTTAAATTTAAATTTTATTTGCATTTTGAATTTTATTTAAATAATTTAATTTAAACATTTTTAATTTAATTAAAATAAATAACTTCCTTTTACTTTAAATTTATTGATGCTACCATCTATGTAAGAATTTAATAATTATAAATCAACAATTTGGATTTATTAATTAAAGCATAAGTTGTTTTGAAAGATATATTAAAGAAATACTCTGAGCGATCTGCGATCAAACGTACCCATTTTTTATTACTGTTATGTCACTTTTAATATTTACTTAGGTATCACAGTAGGTTGGTTGCATGGAGTTTTATGTCGCAAGGTCGCTTAGGGGACATGCTGCGCCAAAGGTATCACAGTAGGATTTAGATTATTATGACTTCGACACAGTCATTTTACTGAACTATTTTCCAAATGACAAAATAGCCTAAATGTGGTTTTTTGCCATCCAAGCCTATATTTAAAAATAAAATATAATATTCTGTTTTCGCAAAATTTCCCGTAAGGGGCCCCTTTTCAGTCTCTAGCCGAGGGCCCCCAAAGGAACCAGTCCGGGCCTGCAGATAAAGATATTATTATAGATGAAATAGCCAGAACCAGTGAAGAACTGACCAAAGAGCTGTTAGGTTAGTCAAAAGCCATTCACAATAACGTAATATTTTTTAACTGTTGTAAATTTTATAAAATCTATTTTAAATAATGTCCATGAAATCAAAATTAAAGCTAGTATTGCTTTTTTCAGTATGCTTGGTTTTTATTATTATTGTATCCCTTTTTAATGTCTGCTTAAGTATTACAGTAGCACTTAAGATATTATGGCTTCAACGAAGTAATTCTGATACTTAAATCTAAAATATATACCCCTCTCTTTTTAAGTAATACACCAGCTTGGAACTAGTTAAGTACCGTATATAAAATAGTATTAATATTTATTGTGAAAGAAAGTAGACTACACCAGAAAAAGCTAAACTAGAAAACGGTGTAGCACTTTCCAACAAAGTAGAAAAGTGTTTATGCATTCGGTTTGTCTGTCGGTCTGGCCGTATGACCGACTATCCGCGCTCTAACTCCCGTAAATATACTCGGATTGCTATGAAATTTTTATTTTTTATTGATGTTTACACTAGCACAAACCCTATTGAAAATGAAGTTTCTACTGTGATTAGTTTATTTACAGGGGTAGTCAAAAGTTTTCTGATACATTACGGCCTATGAGGAAAAATCGTTTCAAATGAATTTTAAAGATGTTACACCCTGTCAAACATATTCAAATTTTCATGGATTCATAAAGTGTACTAAAATATGCATTATGAAAATATGCAGTGAAAGTAATAGTTACTATTTATTTAAAGGGCAACTCAAAAGAATTCCATTACGCAATAATAAAGGGGGAAATTGTTTGAGGCATATTTTAATTATGGTAAACGATTTCAAGTATCATAAAATTGATATACGTCGCTGAGACTTAATATTCAATGCATAATATGATGTGCATAGCATTTACAGGGACACACAAAATATTTCAAATTTTATATTTTTGTCCGAAGTACTCTACATTATCAATGACAGCTGATGGATGGATGAAGTACATTTTCAATTATGATATGTGTTTTTAAATTTTATTAAATGTCTGAAAATTATGTGGTGTGTATAAATGTTATAGTTGATATACAAAGTTAGACAAAAGAGCTCATAAATTTTACTGAATGTGGGGGGTAATTAACTTAAATATAGCTTTTAAATAAGTTATGCATTTTTACGCTGAACAGCTTTTAGTTTACTAAGAAATGTTTGTAGAATATAGATAAAATGATATACTGGGTCACGCAAAGAATTAGCTACATAGTTACCATAAATTTTAATTTCTGGAAATGTGATTTAGGTAGTTTTACGAGTGTTTATGCTTGAACTAAATTTTAACAAAATATTGGCGTGTAATAAAGATACTAGGTAAATTACAGGGCTGAACAAAAGTATTCAAGTATTTGCCATTTTTTAGAATAAAATGCTGAAAGAAAAATTTCATCCAGTAAGACATTTTCTTGCTAAACTAAATTTTCTGTTATATAGTATATATATATATATGAACCGACAGATCAAATACAGGGTTATTCAAAAGTATTGGAATACTTATTTGGCTATGGACTATAGCATCTTATTTCCCTAAATAACAAAGCTTTGTTAAAGATTTCAGGAAGTGTTTCATAATGTATGCTTAACGCATGATTTTTCTTACTTGTTAAGCATTTAAACCTAATTTTCTACCATTCTATTCACAATAAGTTTCTTAGTAAGGGGCCCCTTTTCAGTCTCTAGCCGAGGGCCCCCAACGGAGCCAGTCCGGGCCTGAAGAAGACTTTAAGTTTTAATCAAGAATTTGTTTAACTCCTTAAAATTTAACACCGTGGTGTGGTCAGTCATCCAACCCCGTACAACACCTCCCCCTTCTGCATTTTTAAATCGCTGACAAGCGCATATTGTCTTCCATCTAAAATAATATTAAAAAATATATGTAAAAAAAATTTCCGACAAAAACTCATTAAACTATAATGTTTTTAATTTTTCGAAGTTTCAATGTTTACCATTTACCTGTACTTAAAAAGTACTTCTTTCAATTTCTAGTAGTAGAAAACACTGAAATTACCTAACATTCAAAATTTGGTAAGATTCGCTTGTAAAAGAATAGTTTTTATCGTTCACTTGTTTGTTTCGTTCTTCTTGTATAAAAAGCAACATTCTTCTAAAGATAACCTATTAGGCCCAAGGACTCAATAAAAAATAAATTTAGTATTTTGTTTTGTAAAACAAATGTCAAATCTATCAACTTTACTTAGTTTTTATATTTTTTATAATTGGAAGTATGTTTCGTTCATCAATAGCTTTTGAGTTAATTAAACAGACATGTATTTTGAATAACTTGGCTTCGTCTATATCGCTTTGAAGGAGGGGAGGGGGCCCGAAAAAAAATCAAGCCTAAGGGCCCGAATAAAGGTTAATGCGCTACTGCCTCTATAAATGAAGAGTTACAAATGAACTCAAAGAGCAAAGGATTGAAAAATCCATAGATATCACTATCACATTCACAAAATCTAGAGAAAATAAAAAGAATATTGCCCAGTTAAACTGATGGCATTGAGCTCATAGGCTACGCATACTAATTGTACATTCAAGGGTTAATTCCGTTCGAAAAACAATATTAAGGAGGGGGTCAGCTCCCCCCTTCCCCCTTTTTATACTTAATCCTTGAACCCTTTAAACTGATCAGGGACATGCTTTATCATATAGAAAATCCATATCCAAAATTTAGAGCAAATCGGAAAATTCTTAATAAAAACCCATTTATATAATTTAAGAAGAGTTATCCTTCTCTTTTATATACTTAACCATTAAACTTCCAAAACTATTCAGAGATTTGAATGAAATCTGATAATTCGGCATGAAAAACCCATTTATATAAATTAAAGGGAGGAGCATTAGAACCCCCGTTCCCCCTGAATATACTTATCCAATAAACACCTAATTCGAATCACGGAGGCGCCCAATCAGAATGATCCTATATCTAAAACTGACAATTCTGCATGAAAACTGATATTTCTGTATGAAAAACCCATTTATATCACTTAAAGGGAGGGACATGCCCCCCCGTTCTCCCTGTTATACATATCGAATGAATTCCAAAAACTAATCAGGGAAGCGCCTTATCAGGATATACCCATATACAAAATTTCATGTGGATCAGATATTTTTATCACGAGTTATCGCGTTACGCACGTACATACATACAGAACGGGCGGGCACATAAGCTCTCGGGCTATGATAGCCTGTGAGCTAAAAAATAACTGAACGGATTTTTTTTTTTTTTTTTTTTTTTTTTTTTTTTTTTTTGAAATTAGGATTACTTTAAAAAAAACTTTAAGGAATTCATCCAGTTCATTTCTGAACTCAAAAAGGTGAAACAACTGTAATAGTTGAAAATTTTGAAAAAACACTCAACTTCAAAAATTGAAGTCAACAAAAATTTAAACGAAGCCCTTAAATGCACTTCGAACATGAAAAATTTAAACGAAGCCTAAACACTTCGAACTTGAAAAATTTAAACGAAGGTCAGATACTTCGAACTAGAAAAATTTAAACGATTTGACAATTTAAATAATTTAACAATTTAGACGAATGATTTAATTTTTTTTTTTTTTTTTTTTTTTTTTTTTTTTTTTTTTGTTGAACAATGAGATTTTAAAAAGTAGATAATTTTTATTAGTGTAAGAAAAATTTAGAGAATTTGCTAATCAAAAAAACTAATTAACTTTCCAAAATTATTTGGCACATGAAAAATCTTCTCAATCCAATGACAGAGGCATGCATATCCTAGATTGGAGACCAATAAAAGCCAAAACATGGAAGTTAATTATTAATAAAGAATACTGCCCAGCTAAACTGATGGCATTGAGCTCACAGGCTACAAATACTAATTGTACATTAAAGCCTTATATTTTCAAGGGTTAATTCCGTTCGAAAAAAAAATTAAGAAGGGGAAACAGCTCTCCCCTTTCCTCTTTTTTTATACTTAATCATTGAACCTCCTATACTATCAAAGACATGCTTTATCATATAAAAAATCTATATCCAAAATTCAGAGCAAGTTAGATAATTCTAAATAAAAACCCATTTAGCATTTATATAATTTAAAAGGAGTTATCCCCCTCTTTTATACTTAACCATTAAACTTCCAAAACTATTCAGAGATTTGAACGAAATCTGAAAATTCTGCTTGAAAAACCCATTTATATAAATTAAGGGGGGGGGGCATTAGAACCCCTGTTCCCCCTATTTATACTTATTCAATGAACACCTAATAACAGTCACGGAATCGCCTCATCAGAATGATCCTAATCTAAATTTTGAACGAAAACATAATTCTGCATGAAAATCCCATTTATATCAACTAACGGGGGGGGGGGGGAATTAGAACCCTTGTTCCCCCGATTTATACGTATTCAATGAACACCTAATAACAGTCACGGAATCGCCTCATCAGAATGATCCTAATCTAAATTTTGAACGAAAAATTAATTCTGCATGAAAATCCCATTTATATCAACTAACGGGGGAGGGGCATTAGAACCCCTGTTCCCCCTATTTATACTTATCCAATGAACACCTAATAACAGTCACGGAATCGCCTCATCAGAATGATCCTAATCTAAATTTTGAACGAAAACTTAATTCTGCATGAAAATCCCATTTATATCAACTAACGGGGGGGGGGGCATTAGAGCCCCTGTTCCCCCTATTTATACTTATTCAATGAACACCTAATAAGTCACGGAATTGCCTCATCAGAATGATCCTAATCTAAATTTTGAACAAAAACTTAATTCTGCATGAAAATCCCATTTATATCAACTAACGGGGGGGCATGAGCCCCCCGTTCCCCCTCTTATACATATCGAATGAACTCCAAAAACTAATCAGGGAAGCGCCTTGTCAGGATATACCTATATACAAAATTTCAAGTGGATCGGATATTTTTATCATGAGTTATCGCGTTACGCACATACATACAGAACGGACGGGCACATAAGCTCTCAGGCTATGATAGCCTGTGAGCTAAAAAGTGCAAATAGAAACTCTCAAAATTTAAACTAGGAAAGAGAATGAATATGACATACCATTTCAAAAATATAATACTTTCCAATTTGGAAATGTTACAACCAGCTCTATTTGATTTCTTGATCACAATATTAAATGAAATTTTTATTACAATTAAAAAAAAAAAATATGCAAAAGATATAAATATTCATGGAAAACTTGAACTCCAGGCATCTAGTCCTAAGGGACAACACAACGGTTCTTTCAAAAACTCTTGCATTCAAATTCATTAATATGAATTGTGGGCACATTTACACTCCTGTCAGTCTCCCGGTACCTGGAATCATGCATGCACATAAAATGGCTGTTAGCCCTAGATGCCTAGAATGAACATACATAAATTAATGACATGCATATAGAAAAATTGTATAAACACAAAATACAAACAGTTTAAAAATATGATTTCTTTACAAATTAAAAACTGATGGTTTTAAAAAGAAATCGTTTTGCTAAAAATATTTCAAGAATCATTTTTAACATTCGAGTAATATCTAACAATTTAAAAATTTATGAAATGATCAAGATAGATGGCCATATATAAAGTTATGTTTGCTGGTTAATTAACAAGAACAATGGCAGTTGTATACACTTATCCTTTAAACTAAATTTACAATGTTAAGGTACAGTGCAATCACAAAAAGCTTAACATGTTTCAAAAATCAACAGCTTAAGATAGGTACGTTATATGGAAAATTAATTCAAAATAATTATGCGTTATATGAATTACATGAAAAATTTATATATGACATGAACTGTTTTAAAAAAACTATTTTACATCAGTTTTTACATCATCAGTTACATCAAACAGAATCTTTATGAAGTTAAGTATTTCATGTTTAGACAATGGCTTGGTAAAAATATGTGCCAAGTTTGACCTGCTACGCACGTGATTGAGTAAAAATTCCCCCCTATTAAAAAGATCTCTTATAAAAAAGAGTTTTACATCAATATGTTTAGATTTATAATTTTCCACGAGAGATTTAACAAAATCGATTGCGGCTTGGTTGTCTGCATTCATTACAGCTGTCCTCCCTAGTACAGGACGATCCCTTCCTGTGCACACTCGCGACGTATCCGATCAAACCAGACCAGGCTCCAAAGATCTTAGAGAGATCCAAAGATCTACTTTCTTTGCAGATTCTTAACGGCCTCAGTCATTGCAACGAATTCAGACTCCATAGCCGATAAAGAAACGCACTTTTGTTTAAAAGTGCGCCAATCGACAGGAGCTTCGTCAAACATGACTATTTGACCGCCGATCGAAGTCCGATCATCGCGGTTAGCCGCGAAGTCGGTATCAGTGAAAATCGTGAGATCATTAGACTTGCACGAGAGTTTCAGCTTATAATGCATAGTAGATTTCAAATATCCTAGCATCGAAGTAATCCGTCCCAATGGACAATACCTGGGTTTGCTTGAAACTGAATTCACAACATAGCAAAGGTCGGGTCGAGTATGGTTAGCCACAAAAGAAAGGCAGCCCAATAAATTACGATAAGGCAAATGTGACATTTCCTTAATTTCATTATCGGATACTGGACAACGGGATCTTGAAAAAATTATATCTTTACTGATAGGTAATGACGAAACTGGAATTTTAAAAGAACTGAATCTATTACATACGTCTTGAATGTAACTTTTTTGATGAATCATAACTCCCGTTGGAGTATCAATTCAACACCTAACAGTCTTTTTGTTATTCCAAGTTCCTTTATGTCAAACCTAGCTTTTAACTTATTTAAAATATTATCTATATAAGCTTTTTAGTTTTTCCAAAAATCACTATGTCATCCACGTACAAAAGTAATAAAATATTAGAGTTTAAAATATAGACACAGTTGCAAGATAAAAAATTTTTAAAGCCAATGTCTAACAAAGTTTTATGAATTTCTGTGAACCACTCTCTTCCACTCTGATGCAAACCGTACAAAGCACGATCTACTCTGCAATGCAGATGCTCTTTTCCAGGCTCAGAGATCCGGGTGGTTGATGCATATACACATCCTCACTCAGTGGTGCATACAGGTAGGCGCAGGTCACGTCACACTGAATGTGCAATCACCCGCTACACGATACAAGAAGGGAGAAAAAGAATCGGATAACGCCAAGGTTCACAAAGGGCTAAAAGTCTCTTCATAGGACTCGCCTTTTATCTGTTTGAACCCTTGGGCAACAAGCCTCGCCTTGTGCCTGGCAATCCGTCCAGTTTCATCCCGTTTTATCGTGTAAACCCACCGGCAACCTACTGGTGTGACATGTGCTGGTAACTTAGCCAAATGCCAAACCTCGCGGTCTCTCATAACCTTCATTTCACGCATCATTGCTTCCCACCAGATCGAGCTCTGTTCCGATTTACAAGCCTGCTTAAGGCTGCGAGCGAACAGCACTAGTTTTTATTACACTAAAAGAGCAATCTTTGCTCAAAGCTAATCTTTGTTTCCGAACGGAAAAAGGATGAAACCTCTTTAAATGATTTTTGAGGGACTGACCCTACCAAATTGACAAAGGAAGGGGAATTTTTATCTACCCCATCTTCAGTTGTAAAGCTGTCAACTGATTTCGCGTTAGATTCCTCTCTTGAAGTTCAGATTCAGTGCACTGAAAAAGCAGTTTTAGATCAAAGCGCCAACACGAAAGATCAAAGATAGCGCAAGAAGTTAGTGCTATGTGCGTGGACCTTAAAAGTTCTGGGAGTATCAGTATTATCGGCTAGTGAAGCGGAAATATGAGAAAAATTTGACTCACTGGAACTGTTCTCTTCACTTTCTGAAGTTTCAGACTCAGCAGGAATAGGAATTATACCGAAATAAGAATTGGACCGTTTAAAATCAAAAATTTCTGGTTTAAATGAAATGTTGTTTTCCTGACAATATTCTCGAACTTCATTTAATGAACGTAACCTTTTAGTTTTTCGTAGTTCATAATAATAAATGTCTATTTTATTTTCCTTTCTGCGTTTAGCAGGCTTTCTTATCCAACTAACATCTTCAAGTAAGAGAAGAGTTGGTTGATTGCTACTACTGGGCCCCAAATCCATGTCCTCTTCCTCCCCCCCCCCCCAAGTGGGTGATCGTGAGAACTGCTAGAAGGACCTGGGATGACCTCAGGTTCATCTTCTACAGCATCATCGCGATTAACCACAACCTTGGGAGAAAAGAGGGCATAATCATCGGTGCCCAGCACAGCTACACTGCGCCTAACACCAACAGAGTTTTCATTAAAGCAGACATTTGAGGAGTCAACAATTTCATCCGTCTCAGGAATCCAGAGACGATAACCCCTCGTGCGAAAAGCATATCCTATACAAGAATTCCCTTTTTAGCACGAGCTTCGAGTTTCCAGGTCCTTTGTTTCGGAAGTTTAATGTAAGCCTCCGTTCCAAATGGCTTTAAATGCCCGACGGACGGCTTTCTTTTCCCATATAACTCGAACGGAGTCTTTCCTAAAAGTTTGGGACAAAATCTGTTCAAGGAGTATGCACAATATTTGAGAGCCTCTGGCGAAAATTTTGGATTTAAATTGCTATCAATTAGCAATGTCCTTATCCCATCAGCCGCAGTAGCCATAAATCGTTCCGCAACCCCATTTTGCTGTAGTGTGTATGAGTAGGTAAATTCGTGGTAATTGCCCTTTTCTTCAAGAAAATTTTAAAAAGAAATACTGTCAAATTCCCCGTTACTGTCGAATTCCCCCGTTATCTGTCCTGAAACTTTTAACTTTTTTATTCAAATAAGTTTCTGCCCTTATAATGTGCTTTCTTACGACATTAAAAGTGTCGGATTTTAACCTTAAGAGATCACCGATATACGGCGGGAAAAATCGTCTATAATGGACAAAAAATATCTTTCGCCCCCTCTACCTTCTATTCGACATGGGCCCCACAAATTCGCATACAACAACTCAAGCGGGTTGTTCGAACGTATATTTTTATTGTGTTTATGGGAAATGTTTTTGAGTTTACCGAATTTACAGGCTTCACAAAACAAATTAGTCTCTTTTAAATTTGGTAAACCACGTACGCCCTGCTTACGGCTAGTATGAGCAATTAAAAAAGGACTAATATGGCCATACTTTTTATGCCAAATCAACATCTTTTCGTTATGTTTAACAGCAGACGTTTCAAACTTAACGGATTTACCTTTAGAGACTGGAATCTTAGGATACAACCTGTATATTCGGTCTTTTAAGTAGCACTAAACAAATACTCGCCTCCCCCCCGACAGATTTTTACCTCACCATTGTTACCTTGAAAGGTTAAACCATTAAGGCCCAATTGAGGACCCGGGATTAGATTCCTACGTAATTGGTCTGAAAACATTACATTACATAAGGTAAAAATCCTTTGACCAAAACGTAGTTTCACCTCCCCTTTGCCCTTGATAGGAAACAATACATTTTTGACTGCAACAGACATTTCATCATTCAATTCTTCAAAAGTGGAAAACAATTTTCTATTGTTACAGAAATGATGGCTCGCGCCATTGTCGAAAATCCAGTCAGAATCATTAACAACATAATTAAAACTAGAATATGAAACAAAAAGATTTGACTTACATGAGCTGTCCGACAGTTTCGTGCGAGAATCACCACCTCTGCAACTGGAAAAATGTGGAGAGGGTCGTCTGGAAGTCTGCCTGGGAGTCTTGGAACCTCTAGGAACAGGTGAAGAGTCACGGGAACTGATGTCGGAATCATCTGATGGATTGGATGAGTCACTCTGGTATCTCTCAGGAGACCGTTGAAACCGTCGATTTCGGGAACTAGATCTGCTCGAAGAAAATGGACGTCGGGACCGAGAAGCAGGTGAAGAATGACGAAACTGGCGATCAGGAGATCTTGAAAAACAGTTGACCTGGACATGGCCTAATTTGCCACATCTCCAACATCTTTTTTGTTGGGATTCTTAAAATGAGATTTACCCTTAAGAGCCCACAATAGTCACAGAAAAAGTACACAAAAAGACCCGGATGACCATGTAAAGTCTATGGGAGCGTTCTTTTCTAATATCTCGCTCAAATTTTAATATTTTTGCATGATATTTTTGCACAAGATAGCTGAGGGCAATCCACAACCGGGCTAGTTTTTACTTTTTCGATTTCGGTTATATATTTTTTATATTACGATAGTTTCAGTTTCTGAACCGGTTTAAACCGGTTTCGAAAGTTAAAGTAATTTTTTAAAGAAAATCTGAAACAAAAATTGAAAAAGTAAAAACTAGCCCGGTTGTGGATTGCCCTCAGCTATCTTGTGCAAAAAAATCATGCAAAAATATTAAAATTTGAGCGAGATATTAGAAAAGAACGCTCCCATAGACTTTACATGGTCATCCGGGTCTTTTTGAGTAATTTTTCTGTGACTATTGTGTGCTCTTAAAGGGCTTTGCAACTTTAGCAGTGTTGGAGACGCTGACTTGTTTGGCACTATCCCGGTCACGAAGCTTCTGTCTTGTTTCTTCAGCTACCAATTCGTCCACCACCAAGTCAAGTTTAAATGCCTCATCAGGGTTGGACAGAATTTGTTGAACAAGTTTATCAAAACTTGACGGTAAAAAGCGTAAAAATTGGTATGTTAAATAGCATTCAGAGAAATCTTTATCTATTGATTTTATTTCCAAATAAATTTTCTTTAATCTGGTAGTAAACAAATTAATGGACTCGCCATATCGTATTCTTTCCTCCATAAGTTCATTAAATAAAGTCATATGATGGGTACGAGAGTCGGGATGAAAATTTTTATGTAACCTCATCCATGCTTCTCGAGAGCTCCGCACAAAGATTGCGTGCAATGGAGCCAGCGGGATTCGAACCCACAACCTCCTACCCTCGCAGGAGATTAGCGGAGTGGTCTCTTAGTCACTCGGCCCTCTGTCCCATCTCTGTACGGATACCATACAAAATTCAGGACATTGAATAATATTATTCGGGCCTAGGCAACGCCGGGCGGGCAGGTAGTACGTAAATGTAAATAAAATTGAAATCATAACAATCATAATGTTAGCTTTGATTTTAAAAAAAATAATAATAACAAGTTGAATGTAGATTCTGCCATTGCAGAATTCAGTTTCGCCTCCGATTAGAAAAAAGAAATCGATAGAGGTCTTTTAGAAGGGCGACCCTGTTTAGAATGCAGTGTTTATCAATATAATAGCAAACAGAACGGCGTGAAATACCCAGTTGATTAGCAGTTTCTCTCTGAGACATTGGAATTGCGGAATAATAAAGAGATACAATTTGACGTGCTACTTCTTCATTGACTAGATTCATCAAAAACGGATTTTTTCTTTAGTTTAAACGCTTTTTTATAGACTGAGAAAAAGGCAATACATTTTAACAATAAAACGAATGGAATCCCGTCGAATTCGACGATGTTTAAAAGACCCGATCGATTTGGTTTAAAAAAAAGCAAAAGTAATTACATTATTGAATCAATATATAATAAATATATTTCCAAACTTAATGTCAAGTTTGCCAGTTACAATTTTGCATGCAAATATTTGCACATCTTCAGTTAAAATTGTAATCTGAGTGCCGGCGAAATCCAGAAATTTTATTTTATATGCACTCACAGAAAAATAGTTTTATTAAAATTTTTTTTTTCATTTTTACTGTGACAATATTTTTACTACCTGAAGTCATCTGAAAGTAAAATCTCAAACTCAGTGTCCTTAATGAAAAGAAATACTGAAATGTAATATCGTTATGAGTAAAAATGCGATGTTTTAAATAGTGACGTCATTTTCTCTTCAAATGTTTTTTAAAAGTTACTGTTATTGTAATATGAAAAAGGGCATCCGTAATAATATTGTAATTCCCATTTATCTGGTTTCTGAATGACATCATTTTCCTCATTTGAAAATTTTCTTATTTTGCTTTAGACATTAATTTTTATCATAAATTATTTTCTGTTATTTTATTTACATTATTAATATTATTTTTCAGTAAATATATCTTTTTTACCTCAATTAGTGCATAATTATACGCAATCATCTTGGAAAATAATTTTTTTTAATCGAGAGAAAAACTAAACTGTGTTGCCAACATTTTGAAGAAATATTCGTAAAAAGCATTTAAAATTAAAAATAAAATATAAAAATGGAAATAAATTAAAAAATAGCTAAAATGAGCACAACTACAAATAAATAGCTTTCATTTAAAAAAATAATTATGAAAATCGGTTGAGTAGAAAATTCACGGCTGATGACACGACATTTTTTAGCTCTCTCTCTCTCTCTTCATCTCATCCTCTATGAGATCGAATTTGTAGTGTATATGGCGCAAAGCGCCATTTATACTAACATGATCTTTATTTTTCCCAGTTAATACCAGATCCTTAAGTTGCTAAAAACACAGTTTGCAGGGATTTAGATTGGGTTATGAATAAGATGGACACACTGTATAAATTATCTTTAAGAAATTAGCTAGATGGAGCATGAGATTTTTTTTTTGTTGCTGCTTTTTCGAAAAGTTCGTCGTAAGTACAGTCTGGGGATATGTCAAGGTCTCTCCAAAGTTTCTTTCTAACACCAGCAAACATCTGACAATGAAAAACTAAGTGTTCTTCGGTTTGTTTACGATTTCTGCAAAAACGACATTCGGGATTTGTCTGACGTTTAAACTTGTTTAATCTATCACTTGTTAGAACAGTTCTAGTAATAGCTTAAGAGCTACTGAACCCTGGGAGTAACGGTCGTCCTGTAAGGATAGAAATTTGCATACCTACGATTTATAGCATGCTAAGAGCAATAGCCTTGACCTAGCAGGCGTCAGCCCTGCACGTCATCCGGCCCTTTATTTTTTGAACTGTCAAGTAAATTGAATTTAAAAACTTGTTCCTGTAAGTTTAAAAATTTAATAGGATAAAGTTTATTTATTGTAAATCTTAAAAAAAATTTGACAGGCGATTACAATGAGCACAAGTATATGACAGGTGAATTAAAAAGAGCACAGTTGATGTGGTAAAATAAACTTTGTCCTGTATAGTTAAAATTTAGATATGTTTTTAAGTAAACGTTTTAAAATAAATATGTACAATGCCAGGCGGTTTTGAACAGCATAAGACCTTGACAGGCGAGGGGAAAGCTGCTAAGGGCGTGCGAGTAAGAAATGTAATGTGAACGCATACAGTAACTGCAATATATTTTATTAGGTTTTATACAATCTACATTAGCTTTAACATTCATTTTCATCATCATTCGACATTTCACTATCACTGTTTTCATTATCATCTGACTCTTCAAAAATGTTTTCCTCTTCCGAAAATAGTAAAAAAAAAATATATTTTAATAAATCAATAAGGTCGTTAAGAATTGAATATCAAGCTCAATTGCATAGGACTGTATAATAAATCTTACTGAATAAAATAGTCGTATGTTACCTGAAATGTAATCCTCAGTTCCAGTCGATTGTGCTGTGGCAGTATCATTAGGTCCTTGTAAAAGTATGTCGTACATAGAAGAAGGAACCGTATTCCCTTCAAACTAATTAGACTCGTAACGACCATCAATTAAGTTCCAACCGTTATTTTCAGGGGTAAGAATTGTTGGTTCTTTTAAATGACAATTTCGCCAGATATTTGTAATGTGTGCAGTTCTCAATAATTGTTGCTGTAGTTCGCGTTGGCACGGCGGGCGGTAGATTTGATTAATCATAACTTATTACTTTCTTCATGAACACTTTAGGATTATTTGTGTTATATGTAGCAAGGAACTTTTCATAGCGCGCATTATTTAATTTTGAACATTTAAAACCATACATTTGGCATACAAATTTCTCTATTATCGGAAATAATTTTCTTTCTTCTCTACTACTTTTCTGTGTTCTTTGCAATATCTCCGCATCTTCCAACAGCTCACATAATTTTGCATCAACAACAGAATCCTTTAAATTTACATATTTTTTTCTGTCCCTCTTGATAATTGTAATTTCATCGAAATTCTGTAACAATTTAGCTTCAAACCGCTGAATACTAAAATTAACATCAACATCTTCATCATTTTCTTCGAGTATTCCTTCTAATAACTCAAAGCAATATTTACATAAGTATGTGAATGAAAATGTCCTTTTTTTTATTTATTATTTCCTCGCTGATAAAAATTTTCATTTCATCAAAAGCCAGTTTGTGAAAATATTTCCAACTCTTTTTCGGTCGTGATTTTGCTTTCACTTGTTCTTGCAAAGTATATATGGCAATTGTTCGACAGCTATTATGATAAAAAGTCAATGAGCTTGAATCTGCGCTAACTTTTTCATAAAATTCATTATCGTCGCCAAACTCTTTCAGAACTTGCATCAAACTTGCTCTTTCTGACGAGTGAAGAGTCCTTTGACCCGTTTATATTTACTTTTACAAAACACACATAACCTATCAGCATTGCTCGTTTTACTAACGGGCATTTCAGCGGATGTTGATGCTCCGCTTTCTTCAGTAGCTATTGGAGGGGCTACTGTCACTGTTTCGACGTTTGTCAACGACATTTCTATATAAAAAAATCATTGAGATATTCATATTTAATGATTAATAATACAGTGAAAACCGATTATGACGATATTGTTTATAATAAAATAGCGGTTATCTTGAACAAAATTAAAAGTCCCGGCTGATTTCTATATGAACGCCTTAACAAAAGCACATTTTTTTACATTTATTGCTACGAAATACCGGATTGAGCAAGCACATTTTACTCATTTTTTCGGAGAATTATAACTGTAGCTAAGCTGTATTGTAAACAATTGAAATAGGAAACAGTATCCACATCTGGCACGTATAATGAATGATCAATGGCCATTATCGCAAAAGTAAAGATCTTACAAAAAACTCTAAACCAGACACTAATTTAAAAACAAAACATGTACGTAGTTAAGGCTTCGTCATATTTCTTAGTTCAGTTTGTAACTTATCTAAACACAAGACACACCAAAACGTTTTTTTTTTTTTTTTTTTTTTTTTTTTTGAGTTAACTGCAATGTTTTATAATACAGAAAAAACATGTGAAAAATGTCGCAAACGAAAAGACAACAAATTACATAATATCCAACATGAACACATTTTTTTCTATTAATATCTACGGATTTATATGTATGTATATATGCTTAACATACCGCGTCATAAAAAATATTTTGTACCTCTAAATCATTAGTGCCGGTTGTTACAAATATCGGTATTTACAAATAAAAATGAGTAGTCCCTTCTATTTCGTTATAACAGATTTCGACTGTAATTTGAATTTTTACGCGATTTTTTTTATTTCCGTCAAAAATAATTGTCTGAGCGAAGCGAAGTCTTTATACTCAGAGATACGTAACGATATTAAAAGTCAAAAAAATTCTTTCGTCAAGCAAATCTCAAAAAGTACTTGTCGGATTTTGATTCTGTTTGTACCAATAGGTACCTATGAAGCTAATCTGGTGAATGCACTACATACGAAAAATTAGTTCCAAATAGTTGTCTGAGCGTAGCGAAGTCTTATACTCAGAGTACGTAACGATATTAAAAGTCAAAAAAATTCTTTCGTCAAGCAAATCTCAAAAAGTACTTGTCGGATTTCGATTCTGTTTGTACCAGAAGGTACCTATGAAGGTAATCTGGTGAATGCACCTACTTTTAAAAATTAATTCCAAATAGTTTAAAAGTTATATTAAAAAAACTGATAAAAAAGCACAATTTATTTGCATACGTCACAGAAATTTGGTGCGCGTGATTTTCACAGGCTGGATATTTTCGTCGCTAACCGAATCAGTACATGGAGTAAATAGTAATCATTTACACACTCAGAAATATTGAATGCAATAAAACATTTTAAAATTTAATCATGCAGGAAAATAAAACTGTTATTTTTTATATTAAAAAAAAAAAATGTCATAAAAACTTTGATTTTGAGATTTTGTGATAATCCCTTAATAGCATTTTTTGATCACTAAAAGAATGTTTTATACATTTCGCGTGTGAAAATTAGAAACAATTACGTTTTTAAATAAAAAATTTCTTTTATGACATCATTTTCCCTTTATATTTATTTTTATTGCATGTTTTCTTTTAACTTATATTTTGTTTGTGTGTGGAAGTCAATTCTGGTCACTAATTTTTCGGCACGGATACCACAAGCGCATCAGATTTGGCGCAAATTTTTTCAAAGCCCATTTGGCGAAAACTCCGTTTTCAAATAACGCTTACATACACATTTTTAAATTATTTTCTATTTTCAAAAAGAACTTACAGTAAATAAAATAATAATAATAACTAGCAAAAGCCATGCTTTGTTTGGATTCGCGAAGCATTATTTTATAAAACAGATATTTGAAAGTAACAATATTTTTTTTATTATTATTTTTGCATCTTTATTAAACAAAAACGTTATTTTATGTTTTGGCGCATTTTAATTTTTTATTTATGATGTAAAACTGGCATAAGATATTTTCGAAGCAAACTTTTACAATTTTTTTTTAAATTTTCAACTAAAAGCTCTTTTAAAGATGTTTTTACAATTTCAAGTAGCCACTGGTGTTTTTTAATTGTTTGAAATATGCATGTTTCCAATCTTTGTAATCAACATCCGATAATCTTTGATAGCTATTTTAGAATAATATATTTGAAGAAAGCTTGAAGAAAGTAACTTCTTCAAAATCCTATTTTCTGGAAAAAACATTTGAAATCTGCTTTCGTTGATACTATGAATTTTTAACTGTAAAACATTTTAATTTCTTCGTTTTTATACATGTTAGCGTATGAGAATTGCTGTAATTCTCTCCGCGTGGGAGAACTTTTTACTTTCTGCGAATGGCAACTCAATTAATGGAATTACCTTTTAACGAAGCGCTCTCTCATTCTCGCAGTGACGTTTTCACGAATAATTATTGTTGTGTTTGCGAACTTATTAAAGTCTTATTTTTCTATAAAATCCTTCTGATTAATGAGTTGATATTATTTAGCCACAATACGACCTTCGCAAAAATATTTATAAAGAGCTTGAACCAACAACTTCAAGCAGATCTTTTAATTTTTCATTTATATAACAAATTTAAGAATTAATTTTATTTGTTTACAATTATTTTGTTGCCAATTTACAAAAAAAAAAAAAAAACCATAATACAATTCTTTTAAAATGTTTAAGTGTCATCTGTGCAAACGATTTTGCGGGATAATGAAAACATGGTTTATTTAATAAATAAATCATGATTCTATCTATAATTATTTACTCCATGATTTAAACTTTTTTTTCTGAAAATATACGCGTTTCATTTTTTATTTATTTGCTAAAATGCGTCCGTATTGGAAATGCATGTAAAATAAATTAATTAAAATAATAATTTTTTTAACGTTTTACTGTAAAAAAAATTATATTCTGCAAATCTACAGATCATAATTTATTTTTGTGTTTAATTTGAAGTTAAAATATTGAATAGTTTTTTTGTAAAGCGTACGACAAATTGTAATTTGAGTGGACTAGTAGAGGATTCGCTTCGCTCATCCTAATTAATAAATATAAAAAGAAATATTTTATATAATTAAAAAAAGGAAATGAAAGTAAATAAACATTTTATGAGTAAATAAACAAATAATAAATAAATAAAGCCGGGTATAATCTCAGGTAAAATAATGCCATTTTGACGCCAATGATGTTCCCTGGTGCATATATGACATCTTTTCACATTTTTCATCCATTTCCTGTTGGCATACAACTTTGAAATTTGGATTATGTATGCATACCTGGAAGCAATACTGGAATTAGCCATTGATTTTTTTATTATTATTCGATCCCAAAAAGGGGCAACGGGGGCTTTTTTTTAAAGATTTATACAATTTATACTGCATAAAGGAGCCACTTACCTATTTTTATATACAAGAAGAAGTAAGTGGAATGTAAAAACAATTATAGTATACATAAATAAAATACTAGATATAATATACTAGAGATATAAGCACCGGGTTTGGCGAGATGTTTTACGCCAATTACGCGAAAACATCGTTTTGATTACCAGATACATATAGCATGCTATAATAACACGTTATTTATTTATTTCAAAATGAAAAAAAAAGAAAGGAATAAACGAAACATTTTCTGTTATTAAAAAAAAGAAATAACAATCAATAAATACTAACATTTTTAGAACAGACAATTTATATGATACATTTATATGATAACCAGCATGTTAGGTTACTGAACGCCATTTTGGCACCAATTAGGTACCTCGGTGTGTATAGGGCATATATATGCCACATTTATTTGTAAAACTGAGCATGAACGTTTACCAAGTGTGTTTTCATAGTCGCTTATATCTTTTTGCAACATAGCGCACCTTTCGAAGCCAAAACTGCAAAAAAGAAAAAAATAAACAAGTTGAATGTAGATTCTGCCATTGCAGAATTCAGTTTCGCCTCCGATTAGAAAAAAAAAATGATAGAGGTTTTTTAGAATTGCGACCCCGTTTAGATTGCAATGAACTAACTTCATTTTTTTTGTGTTTATCAATATAATAGCAAACAGAACGGTGTGAAATACTCAATTGTATAACAATTTCTCTCTGAGACATTGGAATTGCGGAATAATAAAGAGATACAATTTTACGTGCTACTTCTTCATTGACTAGATTCATCAAAAACGGATTTTTTCTTTACTTTAAACGCTTTTTTATAGACTCTGAGAAAAAGGAAATGCAACTTAACAATAAAACGAGTGGAATCCCGTCGAATTCGATGAATGAAATGTTTAAAAGACCCGATCGATTTGGTTTAAAAAAAAGCAAAAATAATTACATTATTGAATCAATATATAATAAATATATTTACAAACTAAATGTCAAGTTTGCCAGTTACAATTTTGCATGCAAATTTTCACACATCTTGAGTTAAAATTGTAATCTGAGTGCCGGCTAAAGCCAGAAATTTTATTTTATATGCACTCACAGAAAAATAGTTTTATTAAAAAAATAATAATCTATATATTTAAAACACCTGGCTGCTTTTTTAGTCATCAGCCCTGAGCTCTCTACTGGCCCGATTTTGATAATTATTTTTTTAAATGAAAGCTGTTTATGTGTAGATGTGCCCATTCTGGCTTATTTTTAATTTATTTCAATTTTTATATTTTATTTTTAATTTTAAAAGCTTTTTCGTGACATTTCTTCAAAACAGTGGCAACAATTGAAGCTTTTCTCACTATAATAAAAATTTAATTTGCTTTTTTACTTTCGACCAATCAGGAGCTTGATCTTATCGGTGAATGTGTAATCGCATTTCAAAGAAAAAAAATGGTTTTTGTGAAATTTAATCCTAATAAAATAATTGCACATGATTATTCACCAATCGCGGTACAATAGACAGATTATTTACTGAGTAATATTATTAAGTATTATGTAAATAAAATAACAGAAAATAAACTTTAATAAAATATAATATCTACAGCGAAATTTTGTCCATGGAGAAAATTTCGTCATTCAGAAATCAGATAAATTTATTCCATGAATATAATATACATTGTCATAGCTGATAATGTCATATTCACTGACTTTTATTCCTGCATATACATAAACTGAACATATTTTTATTTAAAGGTCCGTGGTGTGCACAAATAAAAATATTTCTATAAATTGCGCCATTTTTATTTCATAATAAATATTTTATGAAACTAAATGATTTTTAAATAACTGCATAAATCACGCTTTTATTTCGGAAAAGATGAGTGTTTCTGAAGGTGTAATTGATGTCATATTAGAAAAAAAAAAGAAAAGAAAACCTGTGATATGCCGGTATTACGATATTTCTATTTTACATAATATCAAAAATTAATAAAAATCGTTGTATTAAGTTATTATTTAAAATATAAATAAATGAAATGTTTTCTGAATAGCAGCAATAAACACAAAAATTTTATTCTTTTTAATAACAAAGATAGCGTTTTTCTTTTCGTTGCCATAGCAATAAAATTAATTTTGACAAGTTCATGGAGGCTACAAGCCAATAAATAAATTAAATTTATTGCAAGTGCTGTAAATGTGTAGAGGGATGGTTATGCAATTTAATAACTCCATGTTTTTATTGCAATTAAAATATTTTATTGATAATATAATTATTGTACAGTTACCAAGAAATATTTAAACGAAGAAAAAATAAACTTTACAGATGTTTTTGAATTCGTCTTCTGAGGCATTATATGAACTTCCTAAATAATTTGGCATTTAAATAATGTTTAAGGTTTAGAAAGCACATTACAAAAAGATTTATAGCTGAAGTTATGTCCCACATAATCATTTATGAGTTGTTTTCCTTATTTTTTGTTATTTTCTGAAGTTTGTGTATCTTCACGATGAAAAGTTATGTTATCTCTATTTTAAGAGGTAGCAATTGTTTATTTCGCTCAGTATCTTACTGTGTTTATAAGACTGATATACATCATACCTAATATATATATTCTTTTCCGTCGAATTTCGACGGGTGCAGCTAGTAATAATAATAATTTCATTTTAACTGTGACATTATTTTCACTAACTGAAGTCATCTGAAAGTAAAATCTCAATATCAGGGTCCATAATGAAAGGAAATATTGAAATGTAATATCGGGTACTACCAGGTTAGCCCGTCGACCAAAAAATTATCGCCAAACTATAAGATTAAATGCCAATAATGGATGATCGTGAATGTCACATTCAATGACATTAAATACGATCCATGTGTTTAAAATGTCATTAAGTGATTTTTATTTCGACTTTTTATTAATATTTTTATTAATATTCTACTAATTATTTGTTTTTCCGTTATTTAAAATAAAAATTATGTCAATATGTATAATTTGGCTAATAGTTTGGCGATTTGTATAATTTGGCGAAATTGGTCGACGGGATAACAGAGTAGTACCTAATATCGTTATAAGTAAAAATGCGATGTTTTAAATAGTGACGTCATTTTCTCTTCAAATGTTTTTTAAAAGTTACTGTTATTAGTAATATGAAAAAGGCATCCGTAATAATATTGTAATTCCCATGTATCTGGTTGCTAAATAACATCATTTTCCTCATTTGAAATTTTTCTTATTTTGCTTTAGACATTAATTTTTATCATAAATTATTTTCTGTTATTTTATTTACATTATTAATATTATTTCTCAGCAAATATATTTTTTTTTATCTCAATTAGTGCATAATTATACGCAATCATTTTGGAAAATAAATTTTTATTATCGAGAGAAAAGCTTAACCTGTTGCCACTATTTTGAAGAATTGTCATGAAAAAGCTTTTAAAATTAAAAATAAAATATAAAAATGGAAGTAAATAGAAAAATAACTAAAATGGGCACAACTACAAATAAATAGCTTTCATTTAAAAAAATAATTATCAAAATCGGTTGAGTAGAAAACTCAGGGCTGATGGCACGACATTTTTTAGCTTGTCTGAAAAAAATAGCATCGGAGGCTAATAAATATTTGCAGTTTTTTTAATGTAATGCACATTTTGTAATCAGTAGGCTCGATAATCAGATCTCGTTTTTTTGCTTTAAAAGATGATATTTCATACGACGCCTTTTTTGGTTTCGTCGTTTTTCCATATTTGAGGACCCCAGAAGCCAAGGGGTATAAGTGACAAAATTGAAAAAATTGAGTTAAATGCACAGGGTATCTGGAAATAATGCTTTTTTCATTTCAGGTAAAGAAATATAGGTCATTTTCTGATTATTTGGGGAGTTATAGAGATAAACCACATTTTCGAAAAACAAACAATATTGCTTAATTATACATTTAAAGAAAATTGTACTCTATTTTTTTAACAGTTATTGAAATGAGAGTTCAAAGTTTAGAATGCAACAAGCAGATCTTTCCTATTTCAATTTAGTCAATTGTTATTGATGTTCCAATTTAACATCAATTATCTTTAAACTCAATTTACTCCAAATCGACATTTTGTCACTTGTACCCCTTGGCTTCTGGGATCCTCATTTGATAGTATGCGTCTACTCGTTTTGTAAGTTTTTTTTTTTTTTTTTTTTTTTTTTTTTGTAACTTTCTTCTTTATTAACAGCGACATTTGGATTTCCTGTTTAAATAAAAATTCTTATAAATCCAAAGAATTTTGTTAAAATAAATAAATAAATGAAATGCGGACATATATTACTCAAAACACAAAATGTTTCCTATTGAGTTAATAAAAATCAGTAAAAACATAATTTTTATGATAATAAAAAGGTGACTTATGTAATAACAGAGTCATATATTATGTACGTTATGGATTAAGTATGAATATTTCTCCACCATTTATAAATAATAATAATAATAAAATAAAATGCGGACAGACCAAAGTCTATATTTGACTGAAAACAACAACCATTTTCTAAATGCTTTAAAAAAAATGGCCAATGAAAAGTGATATTTCAAAAGTATTATGAAATTAGTTAAAAACCATTTATTTTAAACTAAATTAATAAAAGATTTATATTTTTAATGAAATAAATGGCATTTGAAAAATTATTGGAAATTTATCTCCATAGGTGTATCAATTACAATCAGTACTTTGTATGCAAAATGGAACAATTAGATATACTTTTTGTACCCGAAAAATGGTCGTTGCTTTTTTTAAGGTTAAAAAGTAGATTACGAAATATTCCTATACAGAGATGCCAAGCCCCCACTTATTGCATAGCAGAATTTTCTTAAACGAAAAGTTATTTTTTAAATCCGCTGAATGTTCCAATTTAATAAAACATTTTCTATATTAAAATACCGGTATCCAAAATGCCGGAGACTTGGCAGCTCTGCCTGTAACATTTTAATTAATCACGGTACTTTTTTAATCGGATTCAAATTTAGTGAAGACAACGTTTTTTGGCCAAAAGCAGCTTTTTTCCACAAGTGTAACTACGATACAATTCCTTGATGCTGACATAAAATGTTTTGACTTATACTATTATTGCTTCCTCTTATTTATTTATTTGGATTTTAAATAAGATGACTGAAAATCGTGTTTTTTAAATGTACGGGAAAAATGCATTTCGAGAGAAGGCGAAAAAAGCAATATTTGGCGATTTATTACCTGCGTTTGGCTGTCTTACTACCTTGTATTTAATACTCTTTACAATACTTCGCTGTTATATGGACTTAGGCGCTTTTATAAAAAGTTTGACGTAATTCGGGCTTAAGAAAGTGATTTTTTTACTGAATAATACAAATAAATGAAAAATGAATACTAAGAAATACCAATAAAAGAAAAATGAAGCATTATATTGGTCTATGTATATTTAAAAATGCATCTTCTAGCACTAATTAGATAATTTATGTGTATATAATAGGAGATAAATAACTTTTGATTCTGTATTTCTATGCTATAAAGCATTAACGTTTGTGTGTTTTTCGTTATCATTGGGAGTACCTAGCCGATTTAAAAAATAATGTGGGCAAAAAATGTTGGTAACCATCTTTGCTGCAAAATATACTATATTTATCGTAGGAACAATAATCACCATCAATGCACGAGCAAAAAAAGTTCTAAAATTGAGAATTCTTTGATGTTGATATGACTAAAAATTTAAAATATTTTTTGGTGGCAATTTTCAAGATATTATATTCTCGTTATGAACGATTTCTAAAACATTCGACAATTTAATTTCACAAATTAAACATTTTTTTTTTTTTTTTCTAGAAAAAATTTTAAACCCAATTTATTGAGAATATTGCAATTTCTAGGATACTGTTGGGGTCAGAAACTATAACTTTGGCATCACAGTAACTTATAAGATGTAAATGCTCGTTTAGGACAAATTTTAAAAAAGGGATTCCTTAACTCTCATCGACAACCTCATTGCATCCGTGGAAAACAGGTATTCAACATTATAAACTATTCAGACGGATTTCACACCATATAAAATATACTCCATTCTCTTCAAACATAATAGTTTGTTATTTATAGTTTCTCAAATAAGTGCGAAGCTTTTTTTTATGCTCATAACATCATTTCAAAGAGTTATATTTCCAATATAGGAAAATTTGGTGTTTTATTTTCTGTATTACTTTTAACATTTTGCATATTTCCAATTTTATATCCATCCATGGTTTGCTTTTCTTTTATAAAAATAGTATATACAACTTTATATATAAGATTTTGTAATTCTATGATTCAATATGCTTATTTTCATCATATTTTATCACAATGAATGACCAATTAAAGATAACATCTCATTTTCTTTACTTATCGCAAGTTATTAAATGTGTATTCTCAGCAATATCGCTCAGACTAATCCCTCTGAGGGAAGTCCTAGTAATTAATTAAATCTTGATTTGCACATTAATATAGTTATTGTTGTAGTACCATTACTATGAATAATTTTCATTTAATATATATTTAGTAATGATTAAATTTGTGCCACGTAATTAAACCAAGAATATAGTTACAATTAAAGAATATACAAGATAATCATTGTACGCGCGGCAGCGCGCTACAATAATATGATTGAGCGATGGTGCACACGGATTTTTCAATTTTTCTTTTTGCAATAACTAACTAAATACTTATCCAATTTTGATGACTTTTTTTTTTAAATGTTCGTCTGACCAAGACGCACAACATAGCACAAAAATTATTTTTTTTTTATGGCATACTGTAGGTGTACTGTAGAGTATTCTGAAAATATGACAAAAATTTTGTGTCCCAGCACTTTTCTCGAAAACTACTAAAGATAAAAACTTAATTTTTTTTTTTAACAAAAGACAAACTTTTTATCCCGAGGTAGTCATCGAGAAAACGTTATTTCGCTGGGCGGTTTTTCTGAAATTGCGTATTTTCCAAACTTGGTCATAAATGGGTATATCTAACGTTCTATTGCAGATAGAATGTTGCGGTAAAGTTTATTTTAAAGATTTTGCGATGCTAATTAATCCTGCAAAAATTCATAGCTTTACGTTAAACAGTTTTTTTACAAGATGAAATAAAAGAATGGCAGTCATCAATCTAAGGTACTTGTGATCATCGGAGAGAAAAACCAGTTACACCATTCGATTAAGCATAAAAAAATACAGAATGCTTTTTTTTCTCTTATTTTTAACTTCATTTTTTAACGAATTATGAATTTTTTTGAAATTTTTGACATGCTGATTTTTGTCATTTTTTAATGAATCATTTACTGAATAATTATGCACGGTGTCTAGCCCTGGTGGCTATCAAATTTGATTTTTAATTTTAAATTAGGCAATTTTTTGCACCATGCCAAATTTATATTTTATCCATTTTTTTCATTTATTTATATTTTGTTTTTAGCACAATGGCATCAATGGCAAAAATGCCTGGCATACCTGTCAAATATTGGGGCCCTGTACTTTAACAAGGTGTATTTACTATAAGTATATACCGTATTTATTCTAATAGAATGCGCCCTCTAATAGAGCGCGTCTTCTAAGAAAGTGCGCACCTTGGTGCTGATTGAAAAAATAAATATGCTGATTGAAAAAATAAATATACGGAAACGATATAGTATATAAGTAGAAAACGATTACTTAAATGCATTATCGAGGATTCTCATCGATCAAAATAGAGATATTCTTTTAAAGCGATGGAGTGGCGATGCAGCAAAAGTTTCAAATTTTGAACAATGTACCACTCCTGTAAACTATAGCGCCAAGGATATGCACACTGTTAAAAATTTGCTGCATTTTGCTGCAACGCACTCCCCTGCTTGTATAGAAAACGGTTACTTGGCCGTGAAATGGCGCTTTCTCATTGGTTGGAATAGAGATATAATATACAAGTGGTGGAGGGCGTTTCAGCAAAATGCAGCAGATTTTTAACAGTGCACTGTTAAAAATTTGACCCATTTGTTGCAGAGTCACTCCACAGCTTTTATAGAATATCTCTTTATGGCCAATGAGAATGCTCCATAACACAGTAAAGCAATCGTTTCCTATAAAAGCGGTGGAGTGACGCTGCACTAAATCGGTCAATTATTTTAACTGTGTATAGTGTAAAAATTGGCTACACTGTTAAAAATTTTGTCAATTTTCTGCATCGTCACTCCACCGCTTTTATAGAAAACGGTTGTTTTACAGTGTTATGGAGCATTCTCATTGGTCATAAAAGAGGTTTCTATAAAAACTGTGGAGTGACGCTACAGAAAATGGGTCAAATTATAAACAGTGTATAGTGTAGAAATTGGCTTCAACTGTTAAAAATTTGACCCATTTGCTGCATCGTCACTCCACCGCTTTTATAGAAAATGGTTATTTTACTGTGTTATAGAGCATTCTCATTGGTCATAAAAGAGGTATTCTATAAAAGCTGTGGAGTGACGCTGCAGCAAATGGGTCCAAATTTTAACGGTGTACTTCAGTAATACTTAAAAAATGCGCTAAAATATTGTATTCCTTAAATATGCAACGATGCTGATGAAATCTAAAGATAACAGTGACATCTGCGTTTTTTTTCTAAAACTGCGCAACTTTTGCTAATCTAAACAATGTACACTGTTAAAAATTTGCTGCATTTTGCTGCAACGCACTCCCCTGCTTGTATAGAAAACGGTTACTTGGCCGTGAAATGGCGCTTTCTCATTGGTTGGAATAGAGATATTATATACAAGTGGTGGAGGGCGTTGCAGCAAAATGCAGCAGATTTTTAACAGTGTGTTAGAAAATCCCGCAGATGTTGCTGCGATCGATACTTTAGATTTCAGTACCATCGTTGCACGTTTAACCTTTTGAGTTCTGATGGTAGAATTTTCTACTACATAATGTTAATTCCGAATTGTCACAACGGCACCAGAAAATTCGACCAGATTTATTTGAAAAAGGTTTAATTCATTTTTTCGTGTATATCTTTAACATGTTTTTTTCTTTTAGAATTACTGATGCGAATGTCACATTTGGAATTTTGAAGAAATTTACACCAGAGCGCAAAGGGTTAAAGGATAAAAAATTTTATTGCTGTTTGCACACTGTTAAAAATCTGCTGCATTTTGCTGCAACGCACTCCCCTGCTTGTATAGAAAACGGTTACTTGGCCGTGAAATGGCGCTTTTTCATTGGTTGGAATAGAGATATTATATACAAGTGGTGGAGGGCGTTGCAGCAAAATGCAGCAGATTTTTAACAGTGCATACACTGTAAAAAATTTGACCCTTTTGCTGCATCCTCACTCCATCGCTTTTATAGAATATTTCTGTTTTGACCAATGAAAATGCTCCAGAATACGGCAAAGTAATCGTATCCTATAAAAGTGACGATGCAGCAAATGAGTAATTTTTTTTATAGTGTAGCAGATTTGTACACTATACACTGTAAAAAATATGAATATTTTGCTGCATCGTCACTCCACCGCTTTTATAGAAAACGACTACTTCAGGCTATCATTGAGCATTCTCATTGGCCAAAAGAGTGATATTCTATAAAAGCAGGGGAGTCACGATGCAGCAAAATATTCATATTTTTTACAGTGTATATTCTAGATGTTGTAGTGTAAACGAACTTGTTCAAGAGAGTAAAACCACATTCTTGAATAGAAAATGCTTAGGCTTGCCTTAGATTAGGAAAACACGTCTGTGTAAACATAGTGTGAGTATCGTATGCCATATACTATATATATGTGGGAATATTGAGTGATTAGCTTATGATTTAAGCAAAAGTAACATTCTTGAAAAAAGAAAAAGGTTTAATAGACATAAAATATGCAAGTAACATTCAGTTCTACTGTTATCATTGAATGTTACTTGCATATTTTATGTCTATTAAACCTTTTTCTTTTTTCAAGAATGTTACTTTTGCTTAAATCATAAGCTAATCACTCAATATTCCCACAAGTTTTGGGGGTTCGTTGCCGGAATTGAAGGATTTGAATGATTTCGCTGATTTATATTTGAATTTGAATTTCACGATGAAAGCTATTTTACACTAGGAAGATCTAAGTCTAAGAAAAATGTTTTGTTTTTAAACTAATACGTATTATGTAAAAAAGGAACTGTTTGTTATATGTGTAATGATTAGAAATTATCCGTAATCAAGCCTGCAAGATAGTGCACTATATTGTTTTGTTGAAGTGTAAACAAAAATTATAATGTCTGTTCTGAATAAAGCTAGAAAGGCGGACTTGTTAACATTGTGTGATGACCTAGGTATAGTTGTGCCTCAGAGTCCAAGAATCATTTATTTGATAAAGTTGGTGACTGAATCGAAGGATTATGAAGAAAATTTTGTAAAAGTTCGACTTGAAGTCATTGCCGCGGAGAGAATAGAAAAAGAAAGACTAGAAGCAGAAAAAGAAGAAAGAAGATTAGAAGCAGAAAAAGAAGAAAGAAGACTAGAGGCAGAAAAAGAAAAAAGACGATTAAGGCTGGAAGCAGAAAAAGAAGAAAAAAGACTAGAAGCAGAAAAAGAAGAAAAAAGACTAGAAGCAGAAAAAGAAGAAAGACGGTTACGGTTAGAAGCAGAAAGAAGATTAGAGGAAAAGAAGATGGAAATGGAGTACGAATTACGAAAAATTGAACTTCAAGGAAATATGATAAATACAAGTGACGGTTCGGCTGTAACTGGTACAGGTAAGCAACTAGATTTGTCTAAATTAATGTCACACTTTGATGGGAAGGGTGATATTAGTATCTACTTAGCTCTATTCGAGAGACAGATTTCTAGGATGAATATAACAAAAGAGAATTGGGTCATGCACTTATTAAGTTTAATGCCGCTAGAAATTGCTAATGTTATAAATAGAGAACCAGAAACATTAACAAATAACTACGATTATGTAAAAAACTTGCTGCTCAAAAGATTCAAATTGACGCCAGA
The DNA here is from genome assembly GCA_964019185.1 of Maratus speculifer. Taxonomy (NCBI): domain Eukaryota; kingdom Metazoa; phylum Arthropoda; class Arachnida; order Araneae; family Salticidae; genus Maratus; species Maratus speculifer. Next base: position 276,874,678 of record OZ025298.1, read on the forward strand.
AGAGTTTAGGCAAAAATTAATGTCGCATAAGAAAGAAAACTCAGCCACTTGGCGCGATCTAGCATTTGAGTTAAGGAATTATTTAGAAGAATGGATTACCGGTCTTGATGTGTCGAATTTTGAAGATTTAAAAGAATTAATACTGGTAGATCAAATCAAAAGAAGATTACCGATAGAAATGAAGGAACATTTCATCGATGATCTTCCCAAAATTAAAAGTGTTGATACATTAGTTTGTAAACTAGATGATTACGAAACAGCAAGGCGTAATATTAAAACCATGAATAGAAATTCACACCACTTTGAAGATAGGAAGTCAAAAATGCGCGAAAATAACAATTCAAAACCGTGGTTACCATCTCAACGTTATGATACTTTAAGAAAACAACAATTCGCAGATAATACAGCTAATAAAAATGAATCTTCTAATTTAAATGAAAGAAACAGGGCACAAATTAGATGTTTTAAATGTAACCGTCTTGGCCACGTAATATCCCAGTGTAAAAATGGGAATAATAGTCAAATAAATTATGACAGCCAAAATCGGAGCCAAAACCCGCGATTATCCAATCACAAAGAAGTGAATTGTGCATTAATCAAAGAAACAAACAGCGCCAAACCGGATCACATGTTAGACACCGATATTAACGGGAGCCAAAACCCGCGATTATCCAATCACAAGGAGATAAATTTTGCAGTAATCAAACAAACAAACAGCACCAAGCCGGATCGCATGATAAATATTGATATTAACGGTGAAAAGACACAGATCTTTTTTGACACTGGAAGTGATATCAGTCTGGTCAGTTATGAATACTATACGAAAATTGGATCGCCAAGATTACGTTCAAATAATATTTATTTGTCAGGCATAGAAAGAGTAGTTGTTTATCCTAAAGGATACTTTTCATATGAATTTAATATTGATGGTTTTCTAATCAAAGCAAATTTGTATGTGTTAGAATCTCTTTCATATGATATTTTATTGGGATATGATGTGATTAGCAAATTAAAATTGGCGATAGATGAGAACGGAATTAAGATCGTTGGCGAACGCAACAATATTCAAGTAGCTTACACTGAAATTCAAAAGAACTCTGATATAAAATTGAATCATGTTGCCAGAAATAGTAATGAGAAGAAAACGTCTACGTTAGATAATTCACGTGATGCAAATATTATAGTTGCAAATGAGAATAATGCAGGAGGTAATCACTTGATTAATTTCGCGAGAGTCATAGAAGAAAATGAAATTGATTTGAATCACGTGAGAAATTTGAAAATTAGAAAAGAAATAAATGAGAAAGAAGAAAATTTAATTAGTAAGAAAAGATTGAATGAAAGAAACGAGGCATCACAAACAGGACGAATGAATGACCTAAAAGAAAAACACAATTTATGTGCACGCGCCAATGAAAATAAAAATGAAACGAGGAAAGTTGAAAAATATTATAAACGGAAAAACACGAGGATTGACTGCGAACACAACGTAAATTGAAAATGGCCTTAGAAAAACTTCACGTAAGAAACTAAAATTGTAGATAAATAATTAAAATCATTTGTGTTTTCGGCATTTATTTTTCTAGTAATTTTTTATATTTTTAAATTCGAATTTTATAGGCTAAAAAAAGATCCGAGCGTTTGAATCAAGAAAAAAAACGGAAGGCAGAAAATGAGAGGCGAAGACTAAAAAGAAAAAGTTTGAATTCAACCGAAAAATCGGCGTTTTTACCCGAAAAAGAGCACGTCTTAGAACAAATTGTAAGTAAAAGCAGGGCAAATTCTTTTATTGTAATCGTTTGCTTAATTTTTGTGAAAACATGTGATAAGGGGTAAAAACATACACTGAAAATGTTGGTAACAATGCAGAATCATCACTATATATCTTTTTAGGCAATGGACAAAGTCAAACAGGAAAAAGAGAAGTCAAAATGGGCAGCTGAAGTTGAAAAATCACGGCAAAGACAGAAACTTTTGAAATCAACTAAAAAATGTAAAAAAATGCCGCGAGACGAAGCAGACATCGTATCTGATGCTATAAACGATATTGGAAAGTTAATGGTAAGTTAATTTTATCATTTTGGGATATGAAAATATTTATTTTTTTGTTAATAATCATTTTTTGAATTAAATTTTTTCTCAATATGCATTTTAAATGGTGGTTTTTTTTTAAATCATTAAAATTTATTAAATTTTGGAATAAATTTGTCTTTTTTTTGCTTTTATAAGATTTTAAGTTGTTTATCAAAGCTTAAGCATATTTTTTGCTGGAAAAACATCGTTTTTTCCAGTATAAACTTTTAATTTTGTTGTAAAAATGCAAATGGTTCATTTTCAAGATTTTTATTAAAAATTTATAGTTATGGCAAATGAAAATTGTTGTTAATTTTTAGTGTTCTAAGTTGAAAATGTTTATTAGATCAAAAATTGAAATTTTTTTAACCAAAAAAATGGTATCTTATGTTTTCATTAAGGTAGCGAGTTTTGTATAGAATAAAGTACAGTAAGATTTTGTATATACGAAATGAAATACTACTGTTTTTGGACAAAAAAGTGATACAGATTTTTTTAGACAAGTTATGAATTTGTAATCTAGCTTTTTTGTAAAATTATTGTAAGTTTTATATAAAATCAGTAATATTACACTAGTTTTTGTTGATAAACCAGTTTTTTCATTGATATAAGACATTTTTAAACTGGATTTATCATATTTTCCAGCAAAAACGGTACAAATGCCAAGAATCAGCTGAACAGTGCAAAAAAACTGAAGAATAAAAAAAAAAATGTTAATACAAATGATGAAAATAGTGGCACTATGGAAAAAAAATCAGGGAGCAGTAATGTTAGTAATTAATTAAATGCAAAAAAATTGTGTGTGAGAGAATTAAAAGCTGTCTTCTTAAGCATATATGTTCCAGGGGGTGGATTGGGGATGATCCCCAGAATCTAGAAAAAAAAAGAAAAATGCAAAACCATGATTTTATAAGAGAAAAAACAACTAATTGACATTTTTTTGACAAAATGCAAAAAATTGGCATTTTTTGGAGATTTTACACCCCTTTCCCATTTTTAGACCATTTAGCCCCCAGAAAATTTTGTTGTCACACATATGCTTTTAAATTGCTTTTGCATGCTTTTATGCAAACTGTTTTTATAATTTTGTTTCAAGAGAATTTTTTTTTAAAAAATGGAAACATTGTTAAATAATTTTGGGTACAAGATACATACTCGTACATGGTGTAAAGACAAATTAAAAAAGGTAAAGGTTTGTTTTATCTTCAAAAACATAAAAAATGTACTGCAAAATGGATAAGTGCTGGCAAGTGTTTGTAATGTGGACTGATTTTATTTGTAAAACAAAATGTTTATATAACATCATTACTATTTAACATAATGACAGAAACTTACATCATGATTCAAACAATGTTGTACAAAAAATAACAAAATGATAATGTATGCAGCAGACCTTTACATGTATAAAGTGCAATACACGGTATTGCACTGTACAAAAAAGTACATACACAAAAAATCGCAGCATGACTGACTTTTTGAACAGAACATTTTGTGTACACACAAACATAACATGAAATTTTTTTGTATACTTTATAGAAAAGAAAGTGCATATGTTTTTTATTTTTATACAGGTTGTTAAAAAAAGATTTTTTGGAACATTGAGGCGCAGTAATCGGATGGCAAAAAAAAAAACGTGTACAAATCGAGCATGGTACTGTGTCAGAAATCGAAAAAAGCATGACTGAGCAGTCAAAACAATGTCATGAAAGATTCAGACTGTTTGAAAAAATAGTGAGATTTTTTAACTTGCTTATTTTTTATTATATTTATATTTATTATATATTGCAAATGGCAGTTGGGTAGCAAGTTATTAATAATGATATATTTCACAGTAAAGTCTTTTTTTTGGGGGGGGGGGGTAAATGGTTCAAGTCAGGGCTGAGGCCTAGGGCAATCTAAAAAAAATTCAAATTTTTGCATTTTTATTTTTTTTTCTCCAAAAATGGCATCTTTTTTGCAATCTTTTCCTTTCTGGGCGCCCTCCTCCCAATACCTGTTATATGTGTGTTAAAAACATGTTAAATTATTTATTAAGGCATGTTAATTTTAGCATAATACTCTATTTAAATTACCATTTATTCATAAACAATACTGTTTGCTTTACGCATTGTATGCATAAGCCTTATGTTAATATTTTGCTACTGTTCAAACTTTTTAGACTGAAGATGAAATGAATCAAGAAATAGAAGCCAATGAAAATGGTAATGTAGAAAATGAATTAATTGTGAACAAAAATGATCAAATAAATGATGAAATGAATAGCAAAAGAATGAAACAAAGAAGCATTTCTATTAGGAAAGCAAAAGTAAGTGTGCTTTTTTACTAAATATTTTGTTAATTAGTTGGTATTAGTTTATCAGTGTTTTGTTCATAGTTTTTGTCCACCTATAGAATACGCTTTTGGGACAGGATGTTTAGGCGCCACTGATTATGTGCAGGACACTTAGGCGCTGCAAGTTAGGCACCACACGTTTTTGTGCCATTATTTAGGCCCTGCTGTTTAGGCGCAATGACTGAAAAGTGATCACAAAATTTAATATTAGCCTGTCTATATTGCAGTATATTATTAATACTATGTTGTGTATATTGTACTTCTAAATACAGTATTGGCAAAAAAATTTTACATTAAATTCTTTATTGTCTGCACAGTTGTATTTGCATATAAAGTGTATTCTGTATGAATGAAGTAAAAAGTTTGAATTTTATTCATGTTAGTTAAAATTGTAGTTACTACAGTAATTAACTTTGACCATAAAGTATGGCCTAAAATAACTTGAAATTTTCACATAACCTGCATTGTAATGGAATTTTGCAAATGATTCAGAGATCCACACAGTAAAAAGTCACATTTGTTTCTTTTGTCTGTATGGTAAAAAAGTACTGCTAGCATACTGTATCATTTTCACAAAATGTCGAAAAAATTATTTTATATGAGTGGAAGTCACAATGTATGTCAGACTGCTCTGGACCAAAGAGTTGGATAAGAAATTATAAAAAAACTAGCCTTATGATTCTCAAATGTGTTGCTTACAATAAAAAAACTGTAGGTCAGGGAAAGTTAAAATAAGCTTTTTTACAGAACAAGCAGTTATCCATTTCTGTTTAGACAACAAATTCTAAAAAAATTATTGGCTTTTCTTTATGGTGGTCAGTCCGCACGGGCTATGAAGGAGACCTCCATAAGCATGGGGTGTATGCCTACTGTATATTCCAAGTATTAAAAATTATATCATTCAGTCAGACGCCTTAATGTCTCAGCACCTAAATGTCACATTTCCTAAAAGACCTGGTGGCTAAACATACTGGCTCCTAAATGTGCTGGCGCCTAATTGGTCAGTGCCTAAACATCCGAGCACCTAAATGGCAGTGCCTAATTGTCACATACCCATATGCTTTCTGTAAAATATAATTCTAGTACATGTCTTACTGTGTTATATGCTAAAAAATGTCCAGATTTAAGAAAAGCTAATCTTTTATATCATTTTGTGTTTAGGAAAAACGAAAAAAAATTAAAATTGCCAATGCTGAACGAAAGAAAAAAAACCGGCCGAAAGATCGTCAAGGTGAAAATGTTGGTGGTTTTGTTCAGAATAATGCAGTAGAAAAAGACAGAATGAAAACAATTTTTTGGAAGCAGATGGTCATTTGCAAGTTTGTAAGCAAGTACAGGGAAGGTACAAGTAAGGTTACTGGACAGCAGGTAAACAAATTTAGACTAAATGTTAAAGTGTGTTTAGAAAAAATTTTAGCAGCAAAACCATTAATGCTTAGAAAATTATATTCAGCATTGTCCACGCTGAGCAAAAAATACAATGTTGTTGATGAGATTGTAAAAAAATTTGTTGATTGTAATGATTATTGTGTCGCATGTGAACAAGCTTATGCTGGTAAAAGGTATCATGTCGCAAATCATGAAGAGTACGGTTTTGATTCGAGCAACATAGAGTACAGTAAATTAAATGAGATTTTAGAAACATTTGAGCCTGTTGATGAAAAAGTGAATGATTCAGAAGAAAAAGATACAGTTGAAAATGTTGATAATAATGTAGTTGGTAGTGATTCTGATAGTTCTGTAAATGAGTGTGATAATAATGTTGTTAATGATGAAGAGGAAATAAAAAGGAAAAAACGTGCTGCAAAAAGAGGAAAAGCAAGATTTTGTGATGAAAAATGTATTTTGCCAAGCAATTGGGGTACATTTTTACACAAAGGTTTGGAGGTCCTAGCAAATGAGGAGTTGAAAGACACAAAAAAATTAAAACTTCTTCAAAGAGAAATTGTGAAATTTGAAAGTTGTAGTTCGTGTGTAGAAGGAGAATATCCAGAATGCTCACTTGGCTCAGGATGTTTTGACAGAATCAAACTGATGCGAAAATTGACACCTCATTATGCAGGAATTCGTACTTTACTGAATCGATTTTATGCAGTACGTGCAGCAAACAATTTGTTGATTCAAGCTGATAATGCCATTTTCAGTTATAACATAGACAAATTAAAAGTTTTCCTTCAAAGTTTAACACCTAATCAAAGATTAATAACTGATGATGGTGACAAACTAGAAACAATTGGAGATAATTTGGACAAAGAAATATTTGAAAAGTTTGGTGATGTTTGGAACAAATTTGACATAGAATGCAAAGATTACCCTAAAGAAACATGCATTATTTGCAACATGTGGACTGAAAAAAAAAACTAAGATGTTTTAAAAAATGGGAAACAGTTCCAGGATTTTCAGGACAAGAAACAGAAAAATTGATTGGACATTTACAATCAAAGACTGAAAATAGTTTGCCAGTTAAAATTTGTGTCCGTTGTTTAAAAAGTCTGGGCAGCAAAGAAATTCCTGTATTGTCTGAATTTAACAATATGGGTTTAGATGAAATACCAGAAGAAATCACTTGTTTGAACATTTTTGAGTTGAATTTGATAAAATTAGCAAAAACTTTTCAAACCATCATACGTTTGAAACCACTACGATTTTTGCATGACACTGGTGATTTCACACATGCAGTTAAAGGTCTGGCAGCTCATTTGCCATTGCCATTAAAAGAGACGCATACTTACATACAAGAAACATTACCATCAACTGACAAATTAGAAATCATTGTTGATAGTTTTCCAACTAAGAAAAATGTTGTTTGGCGTTCTTTGGTTGATTTGGAAAAAGTCTACAAAGCACTGGAAAAAATCAAAAAAATTAATGCATGGTACAAAGATGTAAACATAGCTAGGGGTCAATTAGAAGAGCAAGAAAAAGATGTTGAAAATTTACCAGTTAAACTAACAACTACTGGTCAACCAGATGTGTTGTTGCAGAACAAAGATTTAGCAATGCTGGTAAAGAGTGCAGAATGTGATCCATACACACATGTGACAATTCAACCAGTTGAAGTTATTGCACCCGAAGATTTTGAAGACAATCAGGCATACAGAACAAAAAAAGTTTCAGGAAAAGCAATTTATTTGAAAGACAAAAGCTTGGATGTGTTGTGTTATCCAGAATTGTATCCAACTGGAACAAATGGAATGTACAGTGATCGCCTAGAAAATGTAAAACCAGCATTGTTTTTGAAACATCGATTTCATCATAAAGATTCCCGTTTTAGAAAGAACATACAGTACTTGTTTGCAGAACTTGGCAGATACGATGATCGATCAGTTGAACAAGGCATGTACGCAGTTATGAAAACATCAAATGTCAGTACAACAGCTGCACAATTGATCAAACAAATAAAGGAAAAAAATCAAGAGTTGAACAACAACCTATCTATGTTGTTTGCAAAATGTCGTGGATTTAAAGAATACTGGTCACAAAAAGCCAGTGACTTACGAGCTATGGATGAAAAGTTTGGACCTGCAACATGGTTTTTAACATTAAGTTGTGCTGAATACTCATGGCCAGACATGCGAGAATATTTAGAATTTATGAATTCTGATGATGAAACTGTCAACTTGAAAAGAATCAGCTACTTGTGCGCAAATGATCCAGTGTCGGTTAGTTTACAGTTTAGACGACGATGGGATGCATTTTTGAAACACGTAATAATGAACAAAACTGGACCATTGGGTGAAGTTGAACACTATTTTGCACGTATTGAATATCAAGCAAGAGGAGCACCACATGTGCACTGCAAAATTTGGGTAAAAAATGCACCTATGATCGGAGATAAACCCGAAAGTGAAATCATTTATTTTATTGATCAACACATAAAATGCACTTTACCATCGAGCACAGAAAGCCCTATTTTACATGATTTAGTTACAAGATTTCAAATGCACAAATGCAGTTCGAGTTGTCAACGTTTAGTAAAAGATAGAAAAACAAAAAAGTTTATACATGTTTGCCGACACAAATTTCCTAGAAAAGTGTGTAAAAAGACATCGTTAAATAAACTTGAAGATTGTTTAAAAGCACGCAAGTCTGGTGGCTCAAGTACAAAACTTTACAATTTGCAGCGTTCTGAAAAGGAAACAAACATAAATGATTACAATCCGGCTGTTTTAACAATGTGGGGTGCTAATACAGACATTCAGTATGTTGGCGAAAAAAGCTTAGTTTTAAATCGATACATAACCAATTATGTAACAAAGGCTGAAAAATATAAAAGCGATGAAATATGGAAGGCAATTAATGAAGATAAATGTTTAGGAGCTCGACTTCGTGCATTTGCTAGACAAAATATGATTCAACGAGAAACTGGAAGTTATGAAGCTGTTGACAAAATTCTTGGCCGTCCGTGTTTTTATTCCTCAGATGCTGTTCAGTATATTGCAACTGCAATGAAAAAAGACAGACGTAGAAAACTTAAAAATTTTAATGAGTTAAACATTTTAGCAGAAGAAGAAGGTGAATCGACAAACATTTTTCATGCAAATCTCATTGATGACTATTATCCAAACCGAGCTGATGAATTAGAAAGTGTTTGCCTTTACGAATTAGCTTCATGGTACTGCTATGAAAGACAAGAACCAAAGTCAAAAGAAGTGTTTGAAATAAAAAATGGACTTGGTTGGTTTAGGAAAAGAACAAAGCCAGTTGTTTTGAAGACACAAAAACACAATTTACAAACTGACAATGGAATTGAAGCTTATTATCATTCATTGCTCATGTTGTTTAAACCATGGAGAAATGAAGAAGAATTGTTGGGTGAATTTCCATCATACAAAGCTTCTTTCGAACATCATGTACCTTCATTTCCAAAAATGAAAGAATGCGATGAAACTAAACGCAGAATTCAGGCTGCTATTGAATTTGCTGAAAAATTACAACAAGATAAAGATGTCGAAATGAATGATGGCGATGATGAAAATAATGATGAAAATGTTGACATGTTGAACGCAGGGCAAATTGTTGAAAATGATGTTGCTGATACTGATATTGTGACTGTAAATGTAGTTGAATTAAATAAAAAAATTAAAAGCATGAATGAAGATCAGCGAAAAGTGTTTGATTATGTTATTCAGTGCATTGAATCTAGAAAAATGGATGCAAAGATTAAGCCGCTGTGCATGTTTACTAGTGGTGTCGCTGGAACAGGCAAAAGTTTTTTGATTGAATGTTTAACTGACAAAATTAGACTAATGAATGCTGGTGACAGAAATTCAGTAGCTGTAATTGCTCCAACAGGTATTGCTGCTTTTAATATTAATGGTGTGACAATTCATAAATTTTTTAAACTGCCGGTGCTACATACAACTGAAGCTGAATATTTTAAGTTGCAGCCGGATGATGTAAAATTGTTTAAAAATAAATGGAAAAAGCTGGATTTGATAATCATGGATGAATGCAGTATGGTGTCTAATGTGACTTTGGCCATGATGAGTATTCGTTTAGATGAATGTAGTACAAATCGCAAATGGTCATTTGGAAGCAAAAACCTCATTATATTTGGCGATTTACTGCAGTTAGCTCCAGTTAATGCGCAGTTTATCTTTGAAGACTTGCCAGCATCAAAAGTTACTCAACTTTTTGGTGGAGTTGGTGCATACAATTTTTGGAATGATTTTGAATACAGCGAACTGCTTAAACATATGCGACAAGCTGATGATTTGTTGTATGCTGAAATGCTATGTCGCATTCGCATTGGATGTCCTAGTAAACATGACATTAAAATGTTGAAAAATCGATTAATTTCAGAAGATGGAACCTGTTCAATGGAATATTCAGCAAAATTTTTTAGTGAAAAAATGTTGCATTCTGGTGGGAAGAAATGTATTTGTTTACTGCCAACTAATGAAAAAGTTGAATCATTTAACAAGTTCATGCTGGAATTTGAAAAGATTAACATTGTCGAAGTTCCATGTGTTGATACACGCTGTGAGGCAACAAAAAGAAAAGCTGTTAATCTTGAAAAGATGAAAATGTCTGCTGCTTTAAAAAAGAAACTCAGTAAAACCTCTGAAACTGCAGGCTTAGAGTCTACATTAAAAATTGGCATCAATGCTAGAGTCATGCTTCGTCGAAATTTAAATGTTGCTGATGGTCTTGTGAATGGATCTTTGGGAACTGTCATGAACATTGTTCGACCATGTAATAGCAAAAAAGTAAAGTCCATTGTTGTAAAATTTGATGCTTTGGAAGAAGAAACTAGTGTTGAAGCAGTAAATGCAGAGTTTTTTTTATCAAAAGATATAACAATCGAACGTTCGCAGTTTCCATTATGTTTAGCATATGCAATTACAATTCATAAATCACAAGGATTGACTTTGGATCAAATCTTAGTTGATGCTAGTGATGCCTGTTTCGAAGATGGAATGATTTATGTTGCCTTGTCACGTGCAAAACAGTTGTCGAATGTACATCTCATTGGACTGGATCCTTGTTCAATTATGTGTAAAAGAAAAGCTGTTGCTGAATACAATAAATTACGAGCATCTGTTGGTTTGCCTCCATATAGTGTATTTAATCAGCTGCCTGAAGAATTTGCACAGATGAAAAAAACTGTAGTGAAAGCTCCATTGATAATAGATATTATTGAACCACCATTAAAGAAACAAAAATTAATGAACACAAAAACTAAAACCAGTACTGTTTCGGTTAATAACAATGATGGTACTAATACTGAATTCAAATGTTTGAAGTTGTTAAACAATGATTTTGTATCATGCTATGCAAATTCAGTTTTACACATTTTATTACCAATAACCACTTTGCACAATAAAGTAATGAATTACACTGGCAACAATGCCTTTTGTAATGAAATTCATCAGTTATTTAATTTATATAGCAGTCAGTCGAACCAAGTGACAACATTGTCTCATTTACGATCATTGGTTGGTGATCCATTTAATCAACGAGCACAGCAAGATGCTCATGAATTTTTTAGTACATTTATAAACAAGTTGGATGAAGTTATTGCCTGTAGAAATTTGTTTGAATTTGTTGTGTCCACGAGAGTATTTTGTAGAGAACGAAACCACTTGATTCGAGAAACACTTTCAGCAGGAATGGAAATTATTTTAGTGCCTCCTGATGGCCCTTGCACATTTGGTAGCTTATTTAGAGAACAGATAAGTATGTCTTTTTGTAATGAATGTCAACAACAATCGCTGGTAGTTGAGCAGAATACCTATGATTTTAGTGTGAATGATCAGCATTATTTAGTTGTTATGCTACAGTTGTTTGATGATAATGTACAAAGAAAATGTAATCGTGCTATATCAGGATTTAATGCAAATAAAGTTTCTATTGGTGGTAAAAATTACAAATGTGTTGGTGCAATTTTACACAGTGGCAATTCACCTCAAAGTGGTCATTATACATGCTTAGTCAGATGTTCAGATAATAGATGGATTCACATTAATGATCTTAATTATGATGACATTCAGTACAGAACGCGTTTTGTACCTAGCTTAAAAGATGTTTATTTGTTATTTTTACAAAAATTTTAAATGATGTTTTGTGGTTTTAGACAGTTAAAAGCATCGATTGAAGAACAATGAACAATTGAGCAGTACAGTACATATCTTTGCTTTTTACATAAAAATTTTCAGCAAAATATGGTACTTTTCTTTTTTCATCTAGCAGAGCACTCTAACTGCAAAAATTATAGGTAATAAAGTTCTGCAGTAGAAATAAAGGACAACATTTTAAAGGAGTGTACCTTGAGTCACTCACAGACCAAAGTGTTCATTGGGTGGGTGTCAGCAATTAGGCACAGCCACTCTTACTGGCCTTCATTAAGAAGGCCCATTTGCCTCTAAGATGGGCATGACTGGATTACAAGCATACATGCACGTAGGAGTCTTAGAAGTAAACCCTGCACCATGGAGATTCTACCACCCCTTGCCACCAAAAATGTTCTAGACTGTTTTGGGAACAAACTTTTATGTTTTTCTTTTCAAATTTTATACACATTTTTGTTTATTTTGGATAGATTTCAAATTTTTCTAAATTAAACTTATCTATAGACTTTTTACTGAGACATTCCCCTGGAAAATTTTTACTGTGCTGTTTACAATAATTGAAAGGAGTGTACCAAGAGTCACTCATGGACCAAAGAGTACACAGAGTGGGTGCCGGTCATGAGGCACAGCCGCTCTTACTGGCCTTAGAGCCTCTAGAATTATGGGCCGGAGCATCATCGCCATATTTAGGTACACTGTGGGTACATCCCTGCTTCTTGGCGACCACAGAGGTGACTTTAGCGCCTTATTGGCGATCTCAAGAAATTTGTTTATTATTTGTTAAATTATATTACTTGAACTACAAGTAATGCATCATTTTGTAATGCATCATCTATGTGATAAACGGAAAAAAAGTGACTGGAAGAAAGTGACAGAAAAAACAAATGCTGAAAAAATGTGAAACAGCAAAAAAGTGACAAGGAACTGATATATATTAAACTTAATAAATATGTGCTAAAAATATAGTAATGAAGAATGTATTTTTTCTGTTCTAATAAATTATTAAAAAAATTAAAAATTATCATATATTTTATTAACTGATAGTAAATTAATAAAAATAATTGTAAAAATAAATAAAATTAAATATTAAAAATTAGTTTCAATTACAAGAATTGATTTTAAAAATGATAATATTTTATTAACTAATAGCAAATTAATAAAAATAATTGTATAAATAAATTAAATTAAATTAAAATTAGTTTCACTAACAAGAATTCATTAAAAAAATTATATTTGATAGTAATAATTGATAGTAAATTAATAAACATAATTGTATAAATAAATAAAATTACCTATTAAAAAATTAATTTCACTGGCAAGAATTAATTTAAAAAATGATAATATTTTATTAACTCATAGTAAATCAATAAAAAATTAAATGTATAACTAATTAAAATCAAATATTAAAAAATCTACTCATTAAGAAATATGTATTTAAAAAATGATATTCTATCAACTCATAGTAAATCAAAAAGATAAATATGTAATCAAATAATAAATAATAAACAAATAAATAAATAAATAAATAAATAATGTAATAATTAATACATCTTATACTATAATGTGAGCAAAAATTGTGTGTGTGTGTGTGTGTGTGTGTCTGTGTGGGTAAATTTTATCTCAAAAACGGCTCTAACGATTTTCGCAAAAATTTGGATTTTACCATTTTCGGGCACGAGAAGACCATTGGGTAAGGTCCCATGTTCGGGAAAATTCGATTACATGGTCATTTTGGGTCATAATGGGTCAGGATAAAGCTATTTATATCTATAGAACGGCTGGATCGATTTTAAGGAAATTTTGTACCCAATCGTTTTTTGGTACGAGAAAACTATTGGGCTGGGTCACATGTTCGAAAATTTTCGATTAGTGGGTCATTTTTGGGTCATTATGGGTCAAGCCATTTTTATCTAAAAAACGGCTCTAACAATTTTGACCAAATTTTATATTGTATCGCTTTGGATTACAAGAAGACCATTGGGTTAGGTAACATGTTCGAGAAAATTCGGTTAGTGGGTCATTTTTGGGGTCATTGTGGGTCATGCTATTTTTATCTAGAGATTTTCTCATGCAATTTTGATTAAAAATTGCATTCTATGGCTTTCGGGCACAAGAAAAACATTGGACTAGGTTACATGTTCGAAAAATTTCGATTAATGGGTCATTTTGGGTCATTAAGAGTCTGGGTCAAGCTATTTATATTTAAAGGACGGCGTGATGGATTATAACGAAATTTTGCATGTAATAGTTTTTTGACATGAGAAAACGAATGGGCTAACTCACATGTTTGAGAGATTTCGACTATGAGGGTCATTTGTGGGTCATGATGGGTCATAATGGGTCATGGTCAAGCTATATCTAAAGAACAGGTGGACCGATTTTAATGAAATTTTGTATGCAACATTTTTTTGGCACGATAAAATCATTGGTCTAGGTTACATGTTCGAAAAATTTCGATTAATGGGTCATTTTGGATCATAAAGGGTCTGGGTCAAGCTATATATAATTAAAGAACGGCAGGATCAATTTTAACGAAATTCTGTATGCAACAATTTTTAAAAACGAGAAAACTAATGGACTAAGTCACATATTCGAGAGCTTTCGATTATAAGGGTCATTTGTGGGTCTTAATGGGTCAAGGTCAAGCTATATCTAAAGAATGGATGGGTCGATTTTAACGAAATTTTGTATACAACATATTTTTGGCATGAGAAAATCATTGGGGTCGGTCACATGTTCGAGAAATTTCGATTAGTGGGCCACTTTTGGGTCATTCCAATTTTATCTAGACAACATTTCGCGCAATTTTGACTAAATTTTGTATTTTATCATTTTCGGGCACAAGAAAATCATTGGGTTATGACAGATTTTTGAGAAAATTCGATCAATGGGTCATTTTGGATCATAAGAGGTCAGGGTCAAACTAACTATATCTAAAAAACGGCTCAATCGATTTTATCTAATTTTTGTATCTAATGTTTTTCGGCATGCTAAAACTAATGAGCTAGGCCACACGTTCGAGAGATTTCGATTATAAGGGTCATTTGTTGGTCATGATGGGCCATGCTAATTTTATGTAGAAAATGGTACTCACCATTTTGACTATACTTTGTATTATATCGTTTTTGAGCAAGAGAAAACCATTTGGCTTGGACACATGCTCGCGAAAATTCGATTAGTGGGTCATTTTGGGTCTTAATGAGCTAGGGTCATTCTAATTATATATAACAACGACTCAATCAAATTTACCTAAATTTTGAAACAAAACGTTTTTTGTCACGAGAAGACTATTGGGCTGAGTCGCATGTTAAACAAAATTATATTAGTGGGTCATTTCGCTTCATTGCTGAATGTTGCCAAGCTAATTTTACCTAAAAAATGGCTTAAACGATTTTGATTCAATTTTATATTCTACTGTTTTTGATTACCTGAAGACGATTGAGCTATGTCACATGGTTGATCAAATTTGATTAGTGGCTCATTTTGGATAATACGGGTCAGGGTCACGAGAATATGGCAAAAGCCAATAACTTGATGATATTTGACAAAATATTGGCGACATATGGCCAAAAAATCGACTATAAAAATTACGAAAACCAAAACACGTATTTGGAGCCAAATGAAAGAATGCCTCCAAATTTGGCTATATCTAGCAAAAAATATTGTCTTTCAGAATGTAATGAATTTTTTTTTATACATTCTTAAGAGGATTCGAGATGCATGGTTAAACCGATCAGAGTCGAGCTAAAAAAGTGATTTAGATCGATGTCCTTTCGTTGTAAATTTTAAAATAAAGTAAAATTTATAAACATGCGCATAAAAACTTAGTTTTCTTATTGATTGTTTTTCTAAATAATACTATTATAAGCATGTTTTACAGTAATAATACAGAGTTAATGATACAGTGGAAATACTATATCGAGTTGAACACAAAGTTAATTTTAACCGAGCTAAGCTCGGTCTACCCTGCTAGTTAATGTAATGCATAATAATTATACATAATACTTTATATATTATTTAAATATATTGTTTACATAATACATTTATTATAATTATAGTTAATATATTTTATTAATTATTAAATTATAAATTTGTCATTTATTAAACTATTATTATTATTATTGTTATTGTTAAATTACAATTAATAAATTAAATATGAATAATTTATTATATTTATATAGTTTTATATTATTTTATTATATATATATATATATATATATATATATATACATATAATCTATTATTTATTATATTGTATAATGCAATATAATTATACAAAATAACATAATATGTATATATATTGGGATAATATTTATAATATAATAAATAAATATAAATAAATTTATAATATAAATAATTTATAATATAAATAAAATTTATAATATAATAAATAAATATAATATAATAAATATTTACATTATTTATATATTTATATTTTTAAATTATTTATAATTTTAATTATATATAACAATTTATATATTATTATTTTTTTAATTATAAAGTTGTGTATTAATATGTTATTACGTTATATATTATATTTATATCTACAAAAAATTATATAATTATAATATAATATAATACATTATAAAATATAATACGTTAATATAATAAAATAATTAATAAAAATATCTAATACTGTATAATAATAATAAATAAATTATAATAATAATAATTAATTGTGCAATTTTTCTTATTTGTTATTATCTTTTCTCAATCATATAATAAATCGATAAAAATTACATTATCATTTCTAACATTTTTCTGATTTAAAACATTACTTATTTAAGACATGCCCTCAGAAAACCCGTAACGTATCCCCAAGAGCATGCATACCCTTGATTGGGAACCGCTATCATACGAGAATTATATAAATACAGATATAAAAAATTAAATCTAAAAGAATTGTAATCATCATTTATTTTTACAAGTTTTGACCGACTTTTAAATTTGGCGCTTTCGAAAACCGCGCCAATCATTTCAACGACAGTTGGTTATTTACTTTGTTTGTTTTGTGTTTTCTTCCAGAAATTGGAACGCCTTGTGCCCTTTTCTAAAATGGTTTGAACAATTCATAGCAGAGCAACATCTTACCATAAATTTCGTATTTAATTATAACGTGTATTTAATAGAAAATAACTGTCAAAATGCAGCACCGTTGCTCTCTGTTTACATAGAAGCGAATGGGCGCTGGGTACATATGGCAAACCCAAAGTCATATCAATGGCGGATGCTTCAGCTCGTAAATCTAGTAGCCCTAACTGGCCTTCATTGTGAAGGTCTTTTTGCCTCTATGTAGAGGCTTCCTTCCCCCATGTGGGGGTTTAAATTCCTGATGGTGTTGCTTCTAAAAAGACACCTGAAGGATCCCTGATGGTGTTGCTATTATAGGGCAACTGATGGAAATCACCTTGGTAGTGGTACTTATACTCTACTTTTACATGCTCATTATGGGGTGTAACTGTAACATGGGTATGGCTATGGGTATCCTAGCTGCCATTAATGGAGCTAACCAAGGATCTGAGTGCAGTTACCTACATTTTTTCCTAAAAATGTAGTGATCTTCGTCTCAGCTGAGGGCAGTTTTGCTGTCTCAGAATTCCCAATGATGATAATTTTCTGTCAGTCTTCTTTGACTGATTACTGCACTGTCTCTTTGATAGTGCTTATCTGAGGGAATTTTAAATATACGTTGCATCAAAGTCAACACACTTTTTAGAATACCAGACGAAGAGTATCCAATCATTGTGCGCGCGGCAGCGCGCAACAATAATATGATTGAGCGATAATGCTTAAGCATAGGAAACCGCAAAAACACGGATTTTTCAATTTTTCTTTTAGCAATAACTAACTAAATACTTATCCAATTTCGATGATTTTTTTTAAATGTTCGTCTGACCAAGAAGCACAACATAGCACAAAAATTATTTTTTTTATGGCATACTGTAGGTGTACTGTAGAGTATTCTGAAAATCGGACAAAAATTTTGTGTCACAGCACTTTTCTCGAAAACTACTAAAGATAAAAACTTATTTTTTTTAAACAAAAGACAAACTTTTTATCCCGGGGTAGTCATCGAGAAAACGTTAGTTCGCTGGGCGGTTTTTCTGAAATTGCGTATTTTCCAAACTTGGTCATAAATGGGTATATGTAACGTTCTATTGCAGATAGAATGTTGCGGTAAAGTTTATTTTAAAGATTTTGCGATGCTAATTAATCCTGCAAAAATTCATAGCTTTACGTTAAACAGTTTTTTTACAAGATGAAATAAAAGAATAGCAGTCATCAATCTAAGGTACTTCTGATCATCGGAGAGAAAAACCAGTTACACCATTCAATTAAGCATAAAAAAAATCAGAATGCTTTTTTTTCTCTTATTTTTAACTTAATTTTTTAACGAATTATGAATTTTTTTGAAATATTTGACATGCTGATTTTTGTCATTTTTTAATGAATCATTTACTGAATAATTATGCACGGTGTCTAGCCCTGGTGGCTGTCAAATTTGATTTTTAATTTTAAACTAGGCAATTTTTGCACCATGCCAAATTTATATTTTATCCATTTTTTTCCTTTATTTATATTTTGTTTTTAGCACAATGGCATCAATGGCAAAAATGCCTGGCGTACCTGTCAAATATTGGGGCCCTGTACTTTAACAAAGTGTATTTACTATAAGTATATACCGTATTTATTCTAATAGAATGCGCCCTCTAATAGACCGCGTCTTCTAAGAAAGTGCGCACCTTGGTGCTGATTGAAAAAATAAATATACGGAAACGATATAGTAGATAAGTAGAAAACGATTACTTAAATGCATTATCGAGGATTCTCATCGATCAAAATAGAGATATTCTATCAAAGCGATGGAGTGGCGATGCAGCAAAAGTTTCAAATTTTGAACAATGTACCACTCCTGTAAACTATAGCGCCAAGGACATGCACACTGTTAAAAATCAGCTGCATTTTGCTGCAACGCACTCCCTTGCTTGTATAGAAAACGGTTACTTGGCCTTGAAATGGCGCTTTCTCATTGGTTGGAATAGAGATATTATATACAAGTGGTGGAGGGCGTTGCAGCAAAATGCAGCAGATTTATAACAGTGCACTGTTAAAAATTTGACCCATTTGTTGCAGAGTCACTCCACAGCTTTTATAGAATGTCTCTTTATGGCCAATGAGAATGCTCCATAACACAGTAAAGCAATCGTTTCCTATAAAAGCGCTCGAGTATGTTTTTAATAAGTCCGTAATAAATACGGATTAAGAAAAAAAAAGAAGCATGGTTTTTGTATCAAACTTTACTCTTGCGTAAAAAAAGTTCCTGTTTTTGGCAAAAATAATGGATATTTGAATGAAAAATCTATTCTTTGAAAATATTTATTATTTTATTCACTTTAGTAAAAAACTGTTTTTTTTTTTTTTTTTGAAAACCACCGTAGAATTTTGGTATAGAAAAACCTGTTTAAATTTTTTTTTAATTTGTAACACCAGAGTATTAGAGTATGTAGCATTTTTTAATTTCAATACAAATAAGATTTTGTTTTCTATATATAAAATACAAAACAAGTTGTGCAGTATCCCTATGGAATATGGAAAAATAGAAGGACTAGTGAAAAATGCTCCAAGGAGCAGTGCAAAAGCAGAATATGATTTTAATTGAGCATTAAAAAGTAATGGACAAGTGCTTCTGTTTATTACTGAGCATGAGGAAGGATAAGGGATCCCTTCTTGGCTACAACTCACTTCAATGCCAACTTTGAAAAAATCATATTTGCGCTTTTTCCGTGAAAACAAATTAGTCGCAGTTACTATAAA
Source organism: Maratus speculifer (assembly GCA_964019185.1). Taxonomy (NCBI): domain Eukaryota; kingdom Metazoa; phylum Arthropoda; class Arachnida; order Araneae; family Salticidae; genus Maratus; species Maratus speculifer. The sequence continues at coordinate 276,894,472 of OZ025298.1, forward strand.
AATGTATAGTGTAAAGATGTAACCAGTAAAGATGCAGCTTAATTAGACATAAATGTAAAGGAAGGCGACATAATGCCAGATATCTAGTTCCTGCAGGTATCACATTCATGCACTGCCACCAAGCATACCCTAAGTGTATAATTGCACAGAAAATTGATTTGTAGTATAGTGCAGAGTGAACAGTGCAGTTAACATCAGAGATGTAGTACAGGCTATACGCCGTACACCTTCTGGACTTTTTAATAGAACACCACACTGTTAAAAATTTGCTGCATTTTGCTGCAACGCACTCCCCTGCTTGTATAGAAAACGGTTACTTGGCCCTGAAATGGCGCTCTCTCATTGGTTGGAATAGAGATATGATATACAAGTGGTGGAGGGCGTTGCAGCAAAATGCAGCAGATTTTTAACAGTGCATATACCCTCTGTTTTTCAAGAAAGCTTATAGTATACACATTCTAGAATATCCCTCTGCTTAGAGCATATATCTTATGTTATTTTTATGACTACACCCCTGGTTAACATCTAAAGCACGGTGGAAAATTCTACTAAAGAACCGCAAATTTCTTTTATATGGAAAAAGCGCAAATATGATTTTTTCAAAGTTGGCATTGAAGTGAGTTGTAGCCAAGAAGGGATCCCTTATCCTTCCTCATGCTCAGTAATAAACAGAAGCACTTGTCCATTACTTTTTAATGCTCAATTAAAATCATATTCTGCTTTTGCACTGCTCCTTGGAGCATTTTTCACTAGTAAAAAATACCTGATGATGATGCTGGTAGATTTTAAATTGATAATTCACTCGTGTGATATTTTTTCATCACGACCAGAAAGTTTTTTTAACATTTCACATGATAACCAGTATTTGCGTTAATTTCCTCTGGCAAAGAAATATCTTTGAATTTTAAATTATTGTCTTTTCTTATTTTCAATATTGATTTACTTTTATTCAACGTAGTCTCTGTAAATCGTACAGTTTTTTCATCAGTTTCTTGGTTACAAATCACACAAACCACGTGCTCAGATTCCATCCTGCACTTTATTTACTGAAATGTTAATATAAAGTACAACAATACACATATCACTACACAATTAATAATAATAATAATAATAAATTAGATTTTATAAAAACTAGACGGTTGCCCGCCCTCAGTAGCCCGAAGACTATCTGAATGCCAGTTCTACAACCCCACACATTCACGTTTCTGTGCCATGTCTCGTCAGTTTCCGGCAGATATGTTTGAAAATATTTATTAATTAGATTTCTTCTCGGTGTTCTGGGGTTTCGTTTGCATATCTTTTTTTATTGTTAATGAAGAGGTCTTCCATTTGTTCTTCCATCTGTTCTTCTTTCTGTTCTTCCATCTGTTCTTCCATTTGTTCTTCCATTTGTTCTTCCATTTGTTCTTCCATTTGTTCTTCAATTATATTCGACGATTCACTGTTTGAGAGCCTATCTGTCCTTTTATTTATAGAAGTTCAAAATGAAAAAAGATTTTCTTAGCAGACGATTTTTTGTATCTGTGCCTCAATTAATTAATTATTTAATTATCCTCAGAATTCCTTTTATTTATAGAGATTTGAAATCACTCAACATAAAAAATATTATATCTCATAGCATCCACACAAGGAAAAATCGTTCACTCAGTAAGGCAGACGATTTTGAAGCAGCTATTAATTCCTACGAAGCCAGACGAAATGCGGCAGAAAAAGAACTGAACTGAGTTGATGGGGAATGAAATGTTTTGATTTGTTGTAAGAAGACTGTAAGATAGGGACGACGTTTTAATTAGAGTTTATGATTATTTAAATTGTAAATATTGTTTTTGTAAATAGTCGTTTTTGTAAATAGTAATGTTTGAATATAAGTATTTAAAAGTTTTAAACGGTGTCAGATCTTAATTAATTATGAGTTAATTATAATTCCGAAAGAACTTTTAGCAGGAAGAAGAATTCCATCTCGCACGCCCTTAGCAGCTTTCTCCTCGCCTGTCAAGGTCTTATGCTGTTCAAAACCGCCTGGCATTGTACATATTTATTTTAAAATGTTTACTTAAAAACATATCTAAATTTTAACTATACAGGACAAAGTTTATTTTACCTCATCAACTGTACTCTTTTTAATTCACCTGTCATATACTTCTGCTCATTGTAATCGCCTGTCAAATTTTTTTTAAGATTTACAATAAATAAACTTTATCCTATTAAATTTTTAAACTTACAGGAACAAGTTTTTAAACTCAATTTACTTGAAGTTCAAACATTAAAGGGCCTGATGACGTGCAGGGCTGACGCCTGCCAGGTCATGGCTATTGCTCTTAGCATGCTATAAATCGTAGGTATGCAAATTTCTATCCTTACAGGACAACCGTTACTCCTAGGGTTCAGTAGCTCTCCAGCTATAAGGAATTTGCTGTAGATAGTTCCTGTGTTTCTAGGTAGATTATGATGATAGTATTCTTTAGTATAACCCCCGTAAGATCTGTTTTTGCCGGACTTGTACCATTCCCAGTCTTTCAATTGATCAGAATTGATATCGTCTTTAATTTTTTTAATCCAGTCTTCCGGAGCGATCCAAGGTATATTTATAGTAATCTCATTCGCCGAGATAGCAACCTTGTCAGCAAGTTCATTTATTTCTATATTACTGTGTCCTGGAACCCACCAAATTTGAATATGAATGTTTTCAGCTTTTTTTTTTTTTTTTTTTTTTTGAGTTATTAAATGGTTAATTTGGCTAATTATAGCAGGTGATTTTTTATTTATTGATCTTAAAGCTTGTAACAGACTTAGTGAATCTGTAAAAACATGATATATGCCTTCTATCACTGTATATAATTTGATACTGATGTAAACGGCAATGGCTTCAGCAGTGAAGATTGAATTAATGTTAGGAATTTGGAATCTTTGAGTTTCATTAGTATTTTTGTTTACGATGCCAATAGCAGTTGTAGATTGAGTTTTTGAGGCATCAGAAGCTAATACAGTAAAACCTCCATAACGGACACTCCCGAATAGCGGACACCTCTATTTAACGGACAGTTTTCAAAACCCCACTCCCAAAACTTTATTTTTTGTATGTTTAATCTCTGAATAGCGGACAGTAATTTTGGCAAAAGAGAATAAAAAAATATTTTTTAACGAGGAAAAAAATCCTCTAAATTTATCAAAAGCAATGTATCACAAATTTTGTGATCACAGATAAATGTGGGGATGAGCTGGAGAAAATCCTATCCCCCCCTACATTTATCCCCTACACCCCCCCCCCCCCACCACCACTACCACCACCCTCGGATGATTGGAGATTGTATGCTTTTAAGAAACAGAAAAATACAATAAAAAATTATATATATATATATATATAAATACTTTTATAAATACATCCAAAGTTATTCGGACAATACCATTAAATAGAATAATGAAACCAGTCTTTTTACAATCATATTATTAAAAACAGTTGAAGTTTGAAGAGAAATAGAAGGCAGATTACCAAATTACTAAGAAATATATGGGTAAATAGACATTATATAACCAGAGTAATTCATATATTACCATACAATAACCAATGAAACCATTATTTTCCAATCAACTTATTGAAAACAGTTGAAGTTTGAAGTGAAATAGAAGGCTAATTATCAAAATAATGTAAGATAAATGGATAATAATTCAGTAGAAGGCTTTTTTATTAAACTACTTCATCAGGGGTGTATAGTTCAACAAAAAAGCAAAAACATCCAACCAGTTTCTGTTATGAGCCGTGCTAAAAGCTAAGAATTCGTCTCAAAATACACCCGACTGGCCGGAAGCTATTCACATGACAAATTAGTAGAAAGATACTCATTGAAGAAAATAAAATCATTATGACAAAATAACAATAATATAATATTCCTTTAAAAAGTAAAAGGGATATATATACTAAAATATTTACCATTAGCCAAATCCTAGCAAGATTGTACTGCAATCATATAAAACTACATGTGACTTACTAACAGTCAAGGTTATGGTCATAGTATAAAATCACATAGATAATAAAATAAAGCAGTACCAATAATTATAAAAATTAGTAGAACATATATCCTTCTATAGTAAAAAAAAACTAGCCTTAAAAGGAATGACTCCTGGAATGATGCTGATGTGGAAGATTTCCGGAACTAACGAATCCGAGTTGTCCACTCTTTCCATGAGTCGAATAGACCAATCACGAAAGGGCTCCGTCTATGCATCGCCATATGGGTTACCATAAAGAGAGGAAAGGTTACCATCGCCAACAATCGCCAAGTTTGTCGCCAACTTGGCGATATATCGCCAAATTTGGCGACCAAAATTAGTTGTCAAAAGTGACGCCAACTTTGCGATAACTGTAATATTTCGCCAAATTTTTAATTTCTTTACAACACCAGTCGTTTGATACATCATTTGAGAGGTTTGCAACTGCTTATTCATATAATGGATGTCTTGTGTGTTATCCCCCATTCTGCTCCCCAGGGGGGACACATTTTTATTTTCTTTACAACACCAGTCGTGTTACACAAGATTTGAAAGGTCTGCAACTGCTTATTCATATTATGGATGTCTTGTATGTCACCCCCACACTCTGCTCTCCCCAGGGAGGGGGGCGGTCACATTTTTAATTTCTTTACAACACCAGTTGAATGACACATCATTTGAAAGGTCTGCAACTGCTTATTCATATTATGGATGTGTTGTGTGTCATCCCCCACTCTACCCCCCAGGGGGGCACAGTTTTAATTTCTTTACAACACCAGTTGAATGACACATCATTTGAAAGGTCTGCAACTGCTTATTCATACTATGGATGTGTTGTGTGTCATCCCCCACTCTTCCCCCCAGGGGGGCACATTTTTAATTTCTTTACAACACCAGTCGTGTGACATCATTTGAGAGGTCTGCAGCTGCTTATTCATATTACGGATGTCTTTTGTGTCGCCTCCCACTCTGCCCCCCAAGGGGGCACATTTTTAATTTCTTTACAACACCAGTCGTGTGACACATCATTTGAAAGATCTGCAACTGCTTATTCATACCATGGGTTATTGGCGAGCGCAGCAAGCAGGGGTAGACAATAATTTGGAATCGCGAAGCGATTACGCGGGGGGTTGGCGAGCATAGCGAGCAGGGGGGCGGGGCCCCCCTAGTATATATATATATTCAGAAAAAGATGATTTAAAAGGATTAAAACTATTGACAGAGTTAAAACTTCACATTGAAAAACAAATTACATGTAGTCACAAGTAAAAACATACTTTTGTAACATTTTTTTTTTTTTTTTTTTTTTTTTTTTTTTTTTTTTGTAAGAATGTAGTAAGCAGAGGATAAAGGCATGCACAATTTTATTTCAGTTTTATTGCTTTAAAAGTTATTTTAATTTCTAATTTAATCACATAATAGAGGTTTTAGGACATTTTTAAATCGACTAATAAAACATTAAGCATTCATTAGCAATTTTTCTATCGCTGAGGTTTTCCCAATAGCGGACAATTTCAGCGCTCCCAAAATGTCCGTTATTTAGAGGTTTTACTGTATTATATCATTTTTCCCCAATTCATCAATGATACCATTTATATTTTTAGCTAAAATATCCTTATCGAAATTGTTTTTGTTAATGGACCAAAAGCGTGCGAAGGTGCGTCGACTTTTTTCCTCCTGAGTATTCCATTCATAATTGATTATTTCTTTGATATTTGAATTATACCTATGTAATTTATTAGATTCTATACTTATGGCTGTATTAGTGATATTGGTATGATATTTTTTATATTTAAGGCAATTGATATTCTGCTTTATGGCTAAAAATTTTAAACGTCGATGTAAACTTTGAGTTTTGCTTTCATGAATGAGTACGGGAATGGGACACCATTTATTGAGACCAGTTGCCCATCTGAGACCTTTATTGTGAATTATTTGCATTTTGTTTTGTTCCTGTTTCGTAGCTTCCGAAAGGATACGTGGATTTCCTTCAAGAATACTTTGACCGAGGCTCTGATATATCTGTAGTAGATGCTTAGTATTTCTCCCCCTCATGGTAGTAGCTATAATTTTCAAATAATTTAATTGCAAATTAATTTTACTATGCAGCATATTGATGTGATCAGTATTATTTAATCTATTGTTGATAATGTAGCCCAGGATACGCATATCCCTTTTGAATAAGATATCTTCGCCTCCAACTTTTAAAGTGTTTTCTTCTAAATCAGTGTTTAAATTAATTCCCAAAATATTGCTTTTGCTAGGATTGATTTTTAATCCCTGGAAATGAAGCCAGTGAACTAATCTGTTAATATTGTCTTGTATTAGATTGTGAATATACCAAAAATTATCATGATAACCATATAGGTAAATGTCATCGGCATAAATGACGCAAGTAATGTTAGTATCGAAAATTTCAAAAATGTCAGAAAGGTAAATCGTGAATAGGATCGCTGACAAGATGCTACCCTGCAAAAGACCTCTATTTAACTTAAAAGGGATTGAGTTAACTCCTCTCCACATGACACGAGCTTGTTGATCTTCTATTAATAATTTGATGATATGTAAAATTTTACCATTAATACCAATTTGAGCAAGCTTGTAAATTAGGGCGTCCCAAACTACATTATTATATGCTCCTTCAATGTCAAATGCGACAATAAAACCCTTCTTTTTAAAAATTTTTGCTCTTTTTGCATCGTGATATATTTGATAAACCGCTTGATTACAGTCCTTAAAAGGCATAAATCCGTAATGATTTTTGCGGAAAATATTTTTTTCTATGCATCTGTCTAAGATGTACTGAAGTAACATTTTTTCAAATATTTTTTTTGCATCTACTGTTAGAGAAATTGGACGATAATTGTGAGGATTATCGGCTGGTTTCCCGGGCTTTTTAATCGGAAGTATGATGATTTCTTTCCAATTTTGGGGGATGATCCCCGTATTTAAAACTTCATTATATTTATTAAGCATCCACTGTTTGGTATTAGAATTCATTTTTTTTATAAAAATTACTATTAATTCCATCGTAGCCAGGGGTTTTTACTTTACTATTTTTAATGGCTTGATTGAGGTCTTCTATCCGGAATTGGATGTTATCTTCAGTGTCAGGACTCATATCATATGGGATGTATTGTTCGATGTACTTATTTTGGAAGACTGTACTTAATAAATTGGCCTGACTTTTTTTTATCAATGTCACATCCGTCAAAATAAAGATTGCTTTTATTACTTTCATAATTTTTCTTTTTTAAACATTTGATTATTTTAAATAAGTTTTCACCTTTTCCAATTTCAGAGGTGATTTTGTCCCAATTTTTTTTATTATCTTTTTTTCATGTTTGCTTCTATTTTTTTGTATTCTAACCATCGTTTGATGTCGCAGCTGCTTGCTTTATTATAGAGTTTTCTTTTTTGGGCGACCAATTTTTTAGTGTTAATGGACCACTATGGGGGGAAATTTACCTCTTTTTGTTTGACAGAAATGACATAATCTTTTTTCGCTAGCTTAATTTGCTCATAGGCCTCATTTAAATTATTAATTTCTTTATTCTGTATTTTCTCGTCAATTAATTTATTTACTTTATCCCATTGGATGAAATTTTTTGTGTGATGAATATTATCTTTTTTATACTTTTTAGATTTGTTAAATAACTGTATAGGATGATGGTCAGATCCGTGATTATCAGGATGGATAGAGTAATCTATATTATGGAAAATAGTATGCGAGATCAGGGTGATATCTAGAAGTGAACGATGATTATTACTAAAACGGGTGGGTTTTTCAGAGTTCAATAAAATTCCATTTGAATCATTAACCCAGGACATAAAATTTTCTAACTTGCTATTACTTTGATTGGTATTAAGCTCTAAAAGGTTGATGTTTAAATCACCAATGATGATGAAGTTATTTAATTTATTTGTTTCGTTTTTTAGCCATGTCCAATTTTGAAAAGGTCTTGCTGAATATATATTTATTATGGTAATCCACTTTTTACGCCACCAAATTTTTAGGCCTTGAACTTCTACATTTAGACAGGGAGGAGTTATATCATATCTTATGGCTGGGATTTTTTTGTCTATTGCAATCAGTAGTCCGCCTCCTCTTCGACTGGAATCTCTATCTTGACGGAATATGATTTTGTTGGGAATATGTATTTTATCAGTATGCTTGAGCCAGGTTTCTTGAATAATCCAGATTAAATTATTTTTAAAAGTGTTAGTGCGAAACCATAATTTTTTATTTTTGAAACCTCTGCAGTTTCACTGCAACATCCAATAATTTAAGTCCATTCTAATAATAAAAATAAAGTACAGTCAAGAAAAGAAAAACTTAATAAAAGGATCGCTTCTAATAAGAAAAATGAAAGGCCTCAAAAAATAATAAGACGATGAAAGTAAGAAATGGGATTATGGCTACTTTCTTCCTCGTCCACAACCCGATCCTTTAATATGAGGATTTTTAATATTACTTTCTCTATCTACCCGTTCATTATTTGTGAATTCTTTCTCTAGATATAGTTTTTTTGAATCTTGTTGTTCTTCTGAGGGTTTTTCTCTCTTGTTTTTCTGCTGTGGATCTGTTATTAACGCGTACTCTTCCTGTTCCATATCTTGAATGTTATCTGAAATATTTTTATTCTTGTTAAACGCCTCTATTACTCTATTTATTTGTGTAGTAAATAAATCCATTATTATTTTTAGCATGTAGTTTGTTCTTTTTTCAAAAATTTTCTGTAATTCATCTTGTTTAATGTTTGAATTGTTTGCTGCTGTACTATATGTCTTTTGGCCTGACTCTATTTTATATTTTCGTCTAGCTTCAGTTATTGACAAAAAGTTTGTGCATTTGTATTTTAAAAAATCTATTTCTTTAATTCGAGTAGGACAATTTGCATAGTCGGCTCTGTGCTCCTTCTTACAATTGCTACAAGAGACCGGATTAGTACAATCTTCAGTATGTTGTGTTCAGGGGCCTCGCTAAGGGGGGGGATGGGGGGGGAGCCTCCCCCCCAAACATTTGTGAATGTTGTTACACTTGGCAGATTCACAAACTTAGTTGGCAAATTTTCTTTAAAATTTTAATAAAAACTATAATATATTTTCAATTTTTGATAGAATTGGCAAAAATTACAAAACTAATTGGGAATATTATTAACCTTTTAACAAATAGGGGCTATATTGCATTTTCTAATTGTGGTAAGTTGGCAAAATTGTAAAATGAGTTGGCAAATATTGAAATTTGACTTGGCAATTTTAGGTCCTTTCCCCCCTCAATAAAAAGTCTTAGCGATGGCCCTGGTTGTGTTCCACATATAACACATAAGGGTTGCGATGTACATCTAATTGTACTGTCATTATATTTATAACATTTGGCACATTGACGAGGGGTATCAAAAAATTGTTTTATACGTTGTAACGTGTACCAAATCTTTATTTCTTTAGGTAAATTAGTATCTAATATGGTTATTAAAATAGGAGAATACTCCCTTGTATTTCCCCTCTTCAAAAAACGTCTTAGTTCTAGGATATTGATATTATTGCATTCTTCTAGTTCACTCGCTATCTCTTCTAAAGGTACATCCACTGGTATATTAAATAATAAGAATCTATTTGTTATATTGTCCCATACAACTTTGGAGTTTACAGCTACTCCTAGGAAAGATTTCAATTTTACTATATCAATAGCGCAATGAACGTCGTCAGTTAAAAAAATTAAACTTCCTTTTCTGGTATAGCGTACGTTATTTATTTTTGAAGCATGTTCAATTTTTGCTTTTATTTCAGCTTGTATTACACGGGGGTTACGTTTGGGGATTGTATCAGAGTCCTCACTTTGTAAAAAAATTGTGAAATTTTTTCCATTATTTTCTGCCGCTTTTTGAAGTAAAGTTTCTTCCGGAGCCAAAGACCGCGCTAATAAATCATTACTGTTATTGAATTCAGCTCGGACTTCCTGATTTTCAGTTATTTCAACATGTGGGTATAAAGTTTCTGATATAGAGTCAGTACTAATCTTGACTGTACTAGTCATCATTAATGTGTAGCGCTGCTACACTATCTTCTGTAAATTTCAGAATAGCTAAAGTCCAAAATAAATATGACGAATATGAAAAATGGAAGAAATAATCTTACCTTCAATCTTCAATACGTAGAACTTAAAAGTAAAATTGAAAATTAAAGTATTGTATAACGAGATCAACTTTCCTTTCTCCAGGCAGCAACCCCTCTTCCACACTTTTCAATTCAACATGATTCCGCCAAATCCATTTTTTTTTTTTTAGCTTGTCTGAAAGAAATAGCATCGGAGGCTAAAAAGAATTCTTTCATATCACTAATTTCGATTTACAAAATTGAGGATGAATGAATGAAAAAAAAAAAAAACTTTATCCGATCTATGAAAACTAACTGAGGGCGTGTTCAGCACGCACAACTTACCGGTGACTAGATTGTAGACAAGTACGATATGAAAATCAAGGCGAGTTCTGACGTCAGCTACAATTCAATAGGATAGTTTTCATTGGTGCCACAATTCGGTTTCGTACTGCCCTACAATCGGTCGGTAACATTGGTTAGTTTTGTAAATTGCGCTGAACACCCCTGAGAAACAAAACACCCCTGGCGATAAAGAAAGGGCATGTTTACAAACAAACACTTTCGTCAACCAATCTACCATTACATTTTTTTTTCAAAGCGATCATTGTAGGAATCGTCTTGGCAACGTAAGTCAATCGTATCATCGCCTACCATCACTGCCTCCTCTACAATGCCCTCTCGCTTGTGACGTAGTGGAGGCGGTTCCCCTGACAACGATCGCGCTCTGAGCTTCGTGGCGATTGTGGAACCAGTAGGGTTAGTGATTTCGCCTCCACTTCATGACGATGACGTTTCACGCTTGTCGTCTGCTCAGTGAATAGGCATTGTAGAGGAGGCAGTGCTACCATAGAGCTACCAAACGTAGACCAATCAAATTCCCAGAGATGATCCGTACAGTATCAGTCTTTAAAGAAAAAACAGGTTTTTCTCGCTTATCCACAGTAATTCGTCCACAGTACGTCAGCTGCCCTTTCCTTATACAAGCGCTCGAATACGCCATCTGGTGGTAAAAAGATGTAACTTCTCCATTCAGGATAACGTCATGTAAGCTCATTGCATTACATGCGTTTTAAATTTGTTCAGAATAATTATTCTTTTGCACAATTTCAGATTTTCTGTGACATTTGTTTTCTGTCTTATATGACGAAGTAAATATTATACGAATTTGAATATCTAAGACTTTTAAATGCATTTATAATAAAGAATTGTTTCAATGGGACTTTAACATTAGTTAAAGGGAAATTAAAGGGACAGTTATCCTGTATCGTAGGGTAGGCTGCGAGCAGCGCCTCTATAGGCCGTTTTAGTTCCCAATTTTCTTGTACGGAAAGCTGCGAGCAGCGCCGTTTTGGTTTTGATTCCCAATCTTGTTTCGAAAATAGCGAAAATCTTGTTGAATCCCAACAACTAGTCAACTAAGAAGGAAATTCATATTCTACATGACCGGTCTTTTCGTTCAATAAATATTTATTTGTTTTGATTGTAGATTTAAGTTAAAGCGTCGTCCGTGATGTTTATGAGGAATCAGATGCTAAATTTACTATATAAATTTCCTATTTCGTGAAATTTTAAGTCTCGCAATTTCGCTCATGAATTGCTTATTGTCTTATATATTTTAAGTTATTTGTATTTTTATTTTAGCAGAACGGATTAAGTTCTTTCAAAACAGTTATTTGTAACATCTTATATTATAGTACACTTTTAAAGATAAAAATCTGCCAAGATGAAATCTCATGAAACTAGAAAACTATTCCTTTGTCTACAGATTTTCGCATTAGAAGTGTTATTATGTTGCAGTTTTTTCACCAAGACCATTGAAATTTTCGAAATTTTCCATTTAAGGCAAGTTTCCATTTTTCACAAGTTTTATAGTATTTTCTAACTGTAAAATTTTTTCTTTGTATATTATTTTTTTCTTTTCATTTTATTATGTAAGCAAAATTGCCATAAATTTTTCTAGATTATACTTGATAACAAAAATGGATATTTTTCGGTTAACCAGGCACCTTTTTTTATGTATACACATATAGGGCAGTAATAGACACCCAAACCCCTCATTGTTTTTGATTTATAAAAAGATAACCAATAAAAATTTAGCTTTTATTATTTTTTTCGTAACTCCCTCATGCATCTTTTATAATTTTGCATTGTTGACATTTTTAATCAAACAGATAAGGAAGCAGAAAATAATATTTCGATGTTCCACTGTTTTTCAGTGAAAAACTTAATGAACATGCTAAAAGTGGCTTCATTTAACAAGTTCATATATTCTTTATTTTCATACAAAAATTAGCATTATTAGCTAAATTAGCAAAACTAGCAGAAATGAACAAAATCTGCAAAATTAGAAGATACCACCATTCACAGCTAAAGAACTACAAGCTAGACATTCATTTAGTTGTATATCAATCAAGTTTTTTTTGTTTATTGAGACTGACTATGCATGAAATATAACTTCCTCACTTTATGATTTTTATGTGAATTAACAAAATACCTTTATGAAAAAGTTTCGGTGCAAATGCAGTTTACTTTCCTTCTTGGCGCGATTTTCAAAAATTGCCAAATTGGCGCGTTTTTGCGTCTTTTCTCCCGGAGCTTCTTGCTCCAAGGCCCGCCACACACCACAGAGACATGCGTTAAAAATCGTGCTACATGACGCAGTCAAACCGGTTTTTTCTTTGATATCAGGGTGAAATTGTCTCATGTCGCACGTTTTTTCGTTCAATGTTTCACTAGTGTGTGGCGGGCCCAAGAGACACTACGCAAAAACGCACTTTCAAAGATGGCGGCAATCAAAATAAACAAAAAGCACATAAAATACAAATCTAAAGACAAAAAAAAAAGGCAAATTTTTACTTACCCGGAACTGCTGTTTTGCTCCGGATTGACTGGTCAATCATATATCAGGGTGAAATTGTCTCATAAATAAACTCACTCGTTGAATGCAAGATGCAACTCCCAAAAACAATGCTACAGGAAGCAATTTCTAAGCAGGAATAACGATATTCAAAAATTTAAAAGCTCTCTTTCAAGACAAAAAGGAGCATCCAATCAGAAACGGCTTAGAAATAGCTCTCTTTCAAGTTCTCATCTTTCGTCCAATCAGAAAACATTTAACAAAAAGTAGCATCCAATTAGAAACGGCTTAGAAATCGGTAGAATACGTAAACCGGAGCACTCCTTAGGGTTGCCATATTGAAGATCCGAGAGGAGAAAATGAAAATGCAGGGTTGCCATATCGAAACATTTATCGCTAAAAAAAAAGTCAACTTGGCAAAGGAGAGTAAACTACATTTCACCCAGTTTCATTTAATAATTCAAGGAAAATTTATTTCCTCTCTAAATATGCATTACTAATTATTTAGTTGACCTTTATTTTTAATAATCTAATCATGTGTAAAATTGCCTTACTTTTTATCATTTTAGTTTATTACTTTACTTAATTATTTTTAAATTTTACTACATTTCAAGCATTCATCATAATTTCGATTGAATCATTACATTCAAATTACTGTTTAAAAAATGCAAACAAAGCAAGACGAGAAATCTGCCAAATTCTAAAATTTGCACAATCTCTGTGGATTTATGGTAGTTATCTTAATTTAGGGAAGAAACGCCACACCCCAGGGTTCGCCCAGGTGGGCCAGCCAGAAAAAACCCGTCCGGGTTTTTTCGGGCGGGCCCACTTGAAAGGACCCATTTGTGGGGTTTTTTTTCATTTTTTCACAATTGTATCATTATTTAATCTAAGGTATGATAATGCAAAGATAAATGCTAATTTAAATATATTTCAAAAGAACCAGATTTAAAGGAATTTCTAAGCATTGATAAAATGACCAAAAGAAAACAGAAATTAGCTTGTAAAGAAGGAAGATTTTCATGCCTGTATTTTAAAATGCATCCAAGTACTTTAAATCTTAATGTATATCTAAAGGTGTCATTTGAAACTTCAACCCCATCCTGATTGCATGCATTTTTATAGCTTTTAAGATTAATCATTCTATTTATTATCATGTTTCAATGTTTAATTAAACTGTTATGCAGTAATTTTCAGCACAATGACAGATTATATATATATATATATTTAAAAAAAAAAAAAAAAAGTGAAAGAGTTAAGTTTCCTCATAAATTTTACCAGTTTTCCTTTTCTTTACATTCAGCACAAACTATTTCTACTTCAATTGAACAGTATTTTTCTACATTTGATCTGGTTTGGAGCAAATTACATAATCATTTAGGAGTTTATTAAGCAGCAAAGCTAGTAAAAGTGTATTTCCATTTGTGATCTAAATTTACAAATGTCATTGACACTGACTTGTATGAAAATCTAATTTAACATTTAATACTGTTGCAATAGTAAATTTTGCTGACATTTTCAAAAATATCAGTGGCGCAGCGAGGGGGGGGGGGGGTTGGGGGTTAACCCCCCTCCCCCAGAGCCATGACAAAAATACAGAAATTTCCATTTTTATGAACTGAATCATAAAAAACAAAACTAAAGTTAGAATTTTATTTGTTTTGTTCTCGAAATCTGCCGCTTTATTGAATCAAATTTTATTTAAAAATTTGACTCGTTTAAGTGGCAGTAATGTATTTTCTTTTAAAAATGGGGACAGTACATGGTAACTGTATGAGTATTGAAAACTGGTCACTCATTTCAGAAAAGGCCGGCATTCATTTATACTATTGGAAATCAGCCGAAGGCTAAAAGGAATGGTCATTTCCTGTCACTGCCAATGCCGTCTCGTGTTTTTCAATACTGCACCATTGAGGGGGTCTTAATTAGTTACATCTGTTTTTTGCTCTTTTTTTGGAAACGGGACTGGACACTCCAATTCCAGGAAAAACACAAAAACGCATGCCTTGAAGGATAGGCTTAATTTCACAAACATTCTGTTGTTAGTTGCTGTAATGCTAAGGTTTCCTTTATTATGCGTTTCGCTATGGATATTAAATCCTATTCAGAGAAAAAAATTTGAAAAAGATGGATATAAGGGATCATTTTTTAAAATCTTTCGAATTCCTTCAAGCATTCTTAAAATCCAGGTATGTTTGGAAAGTATATAATTCGTTTATGTTTATGTCTCTGGAAAGATATTAACAGCGCCGTGCGAAAGGAGGGGGGGGGGGGTAGAGGGCGGTCGCAGGGATTTAGGGGGTGCCAAATTTCTAACTACTTTCTACTTACTTTAAAGGGACTACTTTCAGACAATTTTTTTAATTAATATTAATTCATATTTAAAAAACGCCCGAAATAGGCAAGTAGGTAAACGGAAAAAAAGTTACCGGAAAAACAGTTATCGGAAAAAAAGTGACATAAACTACAAAAGCGGAAAAGAAGTTACCGAAAAAAAAAAGGACAAGAAATTGATTTTGAGAATTCATTATTGATTTTGAGGATTCATTGGTTAAGTATTTAAGGGGTATCAGGGGGATGTTCTTAATTTAAGTAAATGGGTTTGTCGTGCTGAATTAACTGTTTTGGTTCAGTTTTTGGACATATGATAATCCCCCCCCCCCCCCATCCATAACTTCTCAAATTAAATTAATAGTTTTTTTACGCAGATTTATCCGATTCGGTTGGAATTTCGGACATAAGATCATTATGATAAGACGTATCTCTGATTAGTTATAGAGTTCTTTTGCTTATTATAAAGGGAGGATTTGTATGAAAATCTAATTTAACATTTAATACTAATTCATACACAAATGCACACAATTGACACATGACCACATTGACAATTGACAAATGAACACATTCATACACACACAAATTAGATAGATCGGTTTTTAAGATCGGATCAAAATTATCCGATGTATTTCAAATTTAAGATATAGATTCTTTCTGATAAGGTGAATCCCTGAATAGTTTTAAGAGTTTAATGACTAAGTATAAAGGGGAGGGGGATGGGGGATAATCCCTCTTAAATTAAATAAAATGGCTTTTTACGCAGAATCATCTGATTTGCTTCGAATTTTGGACATAGGTTCATTACGATAAAACGTATCTCTGATTGGTTACGGGGTTCTTTTCCTTATTATAAAGGGGGGGGGCAAGCAATTATTTCCCCCTCAAATTAGATAAATCGGTTTTTATGCAGGATTATCTGATGTATTTCAAATTTTAAATATAGATTCTATCTGAAAAGGTGAATCCCTGAATAGTTTTAAGGGTTTAATGGCTAAGTATAAAGACAAAAACAGAGGATAACCCTCCCCCCCTTTAAATTAAATAAATAGCTTTTTATGCAGAATTATCTGATTTAAAGAATTACTATTAAAATTTGGATGTAGATTCTTTATGATAAGGTGTATCCCAAATTAGTTATGAGATTCTTCTGCTAAGTATAAATAGGGAAACGGACGATTATCCCCCCCCCCCTTAAATTAGATAAATTGTTTATGCATAATTATCCGATGTATTTCAAATTTTTGATATAGGTTTTTTCTCATAAAGTGGATCTCTAAATAATTTTAAGGGCGTAATGACTAAGTATAGAGGGGGAACTGGGGATAACCCCACTTAAATTACATAAATGGCTTTTCACGCAGAATTATCCGATTTGCTTCAAATTTTAGATGTAGTTTCATTATGGTAAGGCGTATAAGCTAATGAATATAGTTAAAATAGGGAGGGATGCAGCACGTGCAGCTTTGTTACGATATTTATAGAATACTGAAAAATGATACGCAGAAACATAACTCACAGTTTTCAATTCAAACAGCTATTGAGGATATATAAACAAATCCTTAAAACTATTCAGGGATTCACTTTATGAGAAAGAAACTATATCCAAAATTTGAAATACATCAGATAATTGTGCATAAAAAACAATTTATCTAATTTAAGGGGGGGAATAATCGCGGCCCCTTTTTATTAGCAAAAGAACCCTATAACTAATCAGGGATACCCCTTATCTTAATGAGCCTACATTCAAAATTTGAAGCAAATCGGACAATTATGCGTAAAAAGCCATTTATTTAATTTGAGAGGTTAAAGGTTATCCCCCCATGCACCCTCTATATTTAACCATTAAACTCCCAAAATTCTTCAGGCATTATATACTCTGACGACTAACTGACAACATTAATCATGGCAGAAGATAGATAGCGAAGTCTTATTGTGAAAAGGGATGCAGGGGTGAAAATATCTTCATTGAAAAGCTGAGAAGAATAGGTGCTATTAACCTCAAGGGACATACCTAGAAAATAATTGCACTGGTCTAGTGGCAATGAGCTGAGGGGGACACTGGGATTATTGAGCACCGAGAGGGAAGAAAGGTAGTTGGAAGAGAGACATGTGCTGGTAATGTACAAGAAAATACATTGATGTAAGATGGCTTAGACGTGCTAAGCGAAACGTAATATTTGAGTGTGGCTCCTATGTAGTTGTAATGTCGTTTTATTTATTTTTTTAATAATTGATCTATGGTTCTAATAAAGAACTTGAGGAATTAAAAATGTGTTATTGAAGATGAACTTAACAAATAAACCAACTTAGTAAAGAGAAACTCAGGGCGGGACACCACAATACTATATATAAGCCTTATCAGAAAGAACTTATATCCAAAATTTGACACACGTTGGATAATTCTGCTTAAAAAACCATTCATCTTATTTAGGGTGGAGGGGAGGGGGAGGTAATCGTCCGTTCCCAAAACTAATCAGGCTAGCGTCTTTTCAGTATGAACGTATATCCAAAAATTGAACCAAAACTGTTAATTCAGCATGAAAAAATCATTCACTTAAATTAAGAGCCGACCTCTGACCCCCCCCCTCCCTCATTTCATGCTTTGCCAATAAATCTCCAAAACCAAAAATAAATCCCCAAAATCAATTCCTTGTCACTTTTTCCCCAGTAACATGTTTATCTTGTCCCTTTTTTCCGATAACGCTTTTTCCTAGATTCAGGCAAGTAGATATCATGATTAAAAAGCTATGTAACTGAGACATGTTCTTCATTCTTTGATAAGATCTTTCAGAAGACGATTCTCGCAGTGGATGATTTGAAATGAATTCACGACATAGCAGCAACAAAAAGGAGAAAAAAAGGTTGCCATGCGATCAAAATCGCTTATAACTCGTTAACTAATATACTTATTATAAAAAAGAAAAAAATGGCGTATTTGTTTCGTCAATGTTTTTGTCAATGAACTTTGTCAAAAGATCGCCGAAAAACGCGAATTTCCTGTTCGGATCGTGGAGAAAACGGCAATTTCACCAAATATCGCAGATAAAACGCTGATTTCGTCTAAAGATTTCTGATATAATGCCGATTTCTGAAAAAAAAATTTCAACCAGAATCATCCCTGAAACAACTGCCCCACCAGTGGCCGAGAGGTTCGGACCTCTCAACTGGTAGACGGCAGGTGCTGGGTTCGAACCCAATCGCGGCTGTCGGCCTAACCGTTCGGAGTTTTCCGTGGTTTTCTTCGAACCTTGCGTAAATACGGGTTAGGTTCCCTTAGAAAGACCCCCACGGAGGGCACTCCCCCTGGTCCTATATCCCATTAGCGTAGATAATCGGACGACAAAAATCAACCAACCAACCAACCCTGAAACAACTCTATCCCCCCCCCCCCCCCAGAGCCGAATTCTGGCTGCGCCACTGAAATATTATTATAAATCCCCTTAAAAAAATTTGACTGATTTTTGAATTGAATTGAATGAAAGAAGCTATATAAATTTAGCATGTTTAATTTAAGGCAGAATTATTGTGATTTTCCCCGACCTAAAAGGCATTTTTTAATGAAAAAACCCATTTGGGTTTTTTCAAAATTTCAACTTTAAATTACATAAGGCAATATATTTCATAATATCAGTACACCAGTTGTAAAGTTAACACCCCCTCCCCCTCCAAGGAAAAAAAAAAGGTCTTAATTCTCACAATGACAATTTTTAAAACAGGTAATTGTAACTTAATTTTCTATAAGTATGTGTAGCTATCACAAACACTAAAACTAATTTTTTTTCTATTAAAAACATTTTTTTAAACACAAAAATAAGTATAATGTTGTTGATTTAAACTGATTTCTGATTGAAGTAAATGATAGAAATGGTATAAATTATTCAATTATTAGTCTGTTTAACTTATGTAAGATTTATATAGAGAAATTCAGTTATACTTGGCATAATATATCATTCTTGCAGTAATCTAGCTTCGTGAGATCAAAATAATCTTTTTAAATATACTTTTTTTTTCTTTTTATATATTTATTTTTATTGTTGATCCATACTTAATGCAAAATTATACCCTTGTTTCACTGATAAATGAAAAAGTTAGGTATTATGCATATGAAAATTAGTAGTTTGAAGAGTTCTCGAAATTTTTTTAATAAAACCCGAAAAAACCTGGGTTTTTTCGAACCCTGCGCTGCACCCTCTATTATTGACAGTGTTTTCAAAAAAATTGGCATAATCGTCGCACCCGTCATAAACACTGCAGCCAAAAAGAATTATTTTGCCTTATTAAGAAAGCGATAACATACCCAAAATATCGCATAAATAAGGAAAAAAACTTAATTATTAGACTAATTAAATTATTAAAATAACTAATTGTCAAAAAATATGCAGGAATAAAATATTTATATTACAGAACTGATTTTCCGCAAATTCCGGATCCGGAATTTTTTCCTGAAATTTTTTTGATACGTTGTTTACTATACATACTGTAAAATCTCGAAAACACCGCTACTATTTTGAACAAATTTGATTTTTTGAAAGGTATATCAATGTGTTTGTAAGCCTGCTACCATAAATATTTTTTCTTTAAAAATAATAAAAAAGAAAAAAAAATCCAAGCACAATTCTTTTCTGCGTAACTAACGTATCTATGGAGAGCAAATGATCTTAAAGTCCAAAGACATTTGACCACTTCTTGAAGTTCGGTCTTGGCTCATTTGTTGTGGCGACGCGGTGTTTTTTATCTTAATGAGTTTTGCAGGGAAGGGACGGTTGTCTGGCCAAAGAAAAATCTTTCCGTCAAATAGGGTGGATTGCTTATCTCCTGATTATTTTGTTTGCTCCTTTCCATTTTATTATGAAGAAACTGCACAAAAGACCCTATACAAAAGACTTCCTTACTTTTTTCCAAGAATTCAGTTGAAGGAAAGAGTATTGTAATCTAAACACAGCTTTATTCCGATAATGTTGACTTTCGAGAAAGCTCAGACCACTTGTTTTTCTTTGGTGTTACTTTGTAGTGGACCTTTTTGTAGGGTGCTGTAACTTTTGAATAACTTATTATATTTTAATAAAAATGTATTACACAGCCTAATATGCTATTATTGCAACTTGCTGAAAATTTGAACAAAATCGGTAAATTATCAGAGAAGATATTGATTTTTTTTTAATAATACGAAAGAAAACACATGTTGTTTATCGTTTCATTCTGTTTTCTTTTTCGTTTGTTTGTGCAGCTCATTAATTTCTTTTTCCACACTCAAATATCGTGGCTCTAATGACACATTCACAGGGTCCTTTTTAAATATAAAAAGAATAGAATTTAAATAATTTCTCACTTTTTTCTTTATTAGAAAAATGTGTAAACTTTCTTGGAACATTTTTTCCCCAAACGTTTGCGGAATATGCCTTAAAATGTACTAATAAATATGTGTTATCGGTTGTCATAAAAACGGAAATTACAAAATCTCGCACTTATTGTTGGATAAATAATAAAAAAGATTTTTAAAATATGCAAGTCATCATAAGAATGAAAACTGGAAAATCTTGCACTAACAGGGGATCGAAAATATTGGATGGAAAATACTGTAGTTTTTGTAACTGAACTAAAATGTACCAACAAAAAAGACATTTCAATTTTGAAATTCAGAAAAACTGGTTTTCCAATACTTTGTTTCTACAATGAAGTGCAATATAAGCAAGCATCTATTCTCCCTTCCAGCTTACTCCAGTCATGGCCCACTAGATCTATAGGCCCATCTATTTTAGATTAATGTATGAAGTTTTCCACCAGAGGACTCTGATACTTTGTCCAAGTTATTCTAACCAATCGTGCAAACCCTGAACCAAAACAATGACCATGTGCTGAGCCATGTGCACTAAACAGAAAGCAGCTTACTCATTGCTAATTTGGGCAGGGTTTGCGTCACGTGGACTCACACATGGTCCAATTGAAATGCTTCAGGGTTTGAAGCTGAATCCAGCTTCACTTTTTCGGTGGTTTTTCGCGAAATGGCTCGGCCGGTAGTATATAATCGGCAATGCTCCAGTCACCATATTCTTGGAAAAGGGTGACTCACTCATGATGTAATGCATTTGTTGATTTAAGATCGGTAACATTGCGAACACGGGTAAAAAGAAAGAAAAATAAAAGTGGTTTTTTTTCTTTTGAAACACTGAGTAATTTGCTCAAAATTTTCATAAATGCTGCATATATGAAAATTTCAACTTTTAAAATCATAAACGCCACAGCGTTTATTCCCTAAATTACGGTAACTGTATTTCATTTAGCAGCTTGAGGAGAGGATCAAAGTTTTCCACAGGGAGCATTCCATTTCTGTGACAATGTTCACCATATTTTTGCCATGGTGGTCAAATTATGCATGGCATAACTTGAAACTCACTTTGAATTGAATACATTTAAATATTTGGTGAATTATTCTTTTCACTGGATTCCCTAAAACTTCTGTTTTTGAAACTTTGATTAATTTTTATCTTTGATCTTGGTTAGATCTTATTCTTAAGGGGATTCGGTACCCTTCATTTGGCAGAAATATTGATTTTCTAATTTTTTGTTTATATTATTATCCTTAGTACATTCTAAAAGTTTTTTTAAAATTCTGAGAATTATAAATACAGTTTAAACTTTAAATTGATTTTATTACTTCACTGTCCCTTTAAATGTCACAATCCACTTCACTTAAAAGGGATTGTTTTTAATTTGTGTTTTTTTTGACAAATAGGCATGTTCAAAATGATAAATGTTTTATATATGTTTTTCAATAGACTCGAAATTTTTTTTGGTTGTTCCTTATGGTCGATTTGATAAAACTAAGTATTGATTTACACTAAACAAAAAGTTTTTCATAGGATACAAAAATATGTAAAATAAATGTGTGAATTAAGAAGAGAAAGCAATAAAATAAAATCTATTTTACTACTTCACACTTACAAATATTTAAAAATTCTTGAGTAAGTTGGATGATACAACTATTTAGTATTTAAAAATCTTGATTATAATGCTTATAAATGACAATATATAGTATTTGTATAAGTTCAGATCGCCATTTATCCAATCATAGCTAAAAAAAAGGGAACAATTCGCCAATTGTAGAAAATTGTGCTGTCAAACAAACAGTCTCTCAGATACCAGAGCTCTTAAGCATCTCCCTTGTCCGGATATTTCAAGCAGCATCCTTCAGAATTTTTTGTTTAGCTTTCAAAAAAGTAACTGGGACTTCAACCTCTACCCTTGAGATGCAGTTTTCTTGGCCTGCAACGATTTATTATCTGGTCGTTCTTGAGTCCTATATTGCTGCTAACAGCAAAAATGAAAAGTTATGTGCGAGTAGAGTGCCACTAAGCTTTATTTAAAAGCGATCAACATTTAACATTTTTTAACACAAAATTTATTTTTAATTCATTAAATTAATCTAAAAAACCTAAAATAATCTGCAGCACCCACTTTGGTGCTGCACTGTTTCTGCTACCAGCCCTGGAAGGGGAAAAAAAAAAGCCTCATACCCATCATTCTGGCATAAGTGCCCCACTTATAATATTTTTAAACTTGTATGCACCGCGGCACTTTTTCCAAATAATACTAGCCCCACCAGTGGCTGAGAGATTCTGCCCTCGAAACTGGTAGACGGCAGGTGCTGGGTTTGAAGCCAATTGTGGCCGTTGGCCTAATGGTTCGGTGTTTTCCGTGGTTTTCTTCAAACCTTGGATTTCCTTGTGCAAATATGAGTTAGGTTCCCTTAGAAAGACCCCTGCAGGGCACACCTTAGGGCCTATATCCCTTGTGCAGATAATTAGCCATCAGAAATACAACAACAACCAAAAAATACTGTAGCATGTACATTGCAAATAATTTCTATATTTTTTTTTTTCTCCAGTTGAAAAAAAAACTGCAGACTTTCTCAAAAGTCTGTGATGCACGTTGCATTGATTCTCTGCCCAGAGTCTTGATAATTTTAAGAAATAAAAAATAATAATAAAAAAAACCCCTCAAAACTGTTTGCAAACTTTGAAAATTTTCTGCAAGTAACAGCATTTGCGTGTTCATTTATATTATCTGACTCTGGGAATGATGAACTTTTTTATGTGCGCATACCAAATTTTTCCAAAAATATACTTTACATAATCTTGATGTGCAATAATAATAATAATAATTAATTAAAATTATTTTTTTTATTTAAAAATATGGGTAAGATTTGGTGTTATATTTTACAGAGTAAATTAAATGTAGTATTTCTGTTGTTCCATGTTAGATAATAAATAATTAATCAAATTCCAAGTTATCATCCTCATTTTTGATTATAATGCTTTATGAAGTTTCCTTTTCCTTTTTGCTCATAAACTGAAACTTTTCTGTGCCAATATTGAGCTAGATTGCTATTAGTTAGGTTGCATTATAGTTTCTCTTCAATCTACATAACACGACCACCATTTGAACTTGAATCAAATTCAGATAAACTCAGTTTGCTAAAATTTATGTTCAATTTCAATATTATTTTACTCTTGATATTTTAATATCTTTTGATTTGAGAAATAAAATCTGTGTTGTGCCGATAATTATCGATTGTTTACAATTTTTGACACGTGTGTCATAGGTTCGTCCTACCTGCCCTATGAAGTACCTCTCTTATCAAAATAATTCAGTCTTTGTTTTTTATGTTTATCTTGTTTAGGCCAAATTATTTGAATGATAACTGGCTTCATATGTTATTAGATCATCTCATTTTATTACATGGAGAGATCTGGAATATTTATGTGTCTTTTTGTATTTTATATTACATTTATATGTATATTATTTCTATATCACTGTAATTTTTTGAAATTATATCGATATTCATATTAATGAATTGATATTATGAATTTATTCTATTTTCAGGAACAAGTGAAAAAAGAAGAATACTTTTATATTAGAAAATTGGCCCTTTTCCCATCTTTCTACGGACCAGACAAATATCCTTTTATATTTTGAATAAATAAATTTATTTAATGTTATTTATATTTCATTTACATTAACAGATTTTCAAATGCATTGTGTGTAAGATAAGGGATAATTATCTAAAGTATCAAATTATTAAAAGGTTGTGAAAAAAAAAATCCATATAAATAGCACAGATTGGTGTTCTTTTTAACAAAATAAATAAATAAATAATATTGAACTTTAAATGTTAATACAACTTTCATTATTTTATTTTTTTCAGAACTTTGAAATATAATGTACAAATTTTCTATTTTATGTTTACACAATGCACGTTTCTTCCAAGTACAGGAAAACACCTCTAAAACAACCACATTCTGTTCCAATAAATATTGGTCGCTGTAAGAGGTGGTCTCTTAATGAAAGTCATGTTTAAGTCTAGATTTTAATTGTTGAGAAAAAGGTAACAGTTAATGTTACTAAAATCTATTTTTCACATTTGGAAAATATATAAAAATTTGGTTCTACTAGGTTATACCGTCGACCAAAAAATTATCACCAAACTATAAGATTAAATACCAATAATGGATGATCGTGAATGTCACATTCAATGACATTAAATACAATTCACATGTTTAAAATGTCATTAAGTGATTTTTATTTCGACTTTTTATTAATATTTCACTAATCATTTGTTTTTTCATTATTTAAAATAAAAATTATGTCAATATGTAAAATTTAGCTATTAGTTTGGCGATTTGTATAATTTGGCGAAATTGGTCGACGGGATAACAGAGTAGTACCAAAAATTTACATATCAAAACAAAAGTTAATTACACAAGTTAATTACTGCTGACATAAAAAATGAATACATTTATGTTTGCTTTAATTTCACAGTTTTATCTTTTATAAATTTTATTTTTAAGTCCTTTCAAAGTTCAAAAAATAAATGCAATTTTTTTTTTTTTTGGACGGGAATAAATAATGATGATTTCATCAATTATCTACTTCTTTGAAAGCATCCTGACAGAATAGGGCAGGGAAGTTTATTGACTGTCATTCTTAATTCATCAGAATTAAATTCATTGCCTAAAAAGGCCCAAAGAGGGGTTTGAATACTTAAAAGTTACTAGAATATGAAAATCGAATCTTAATTCAGAAGTTTGGTGAATAATGTGCTCTCCAGAATTTTTTTAATAAAACCTTCTTCAAGCGACCAGGAAAAAACAGAATTTGTTTCATTTTCTTCAAAGAAATTGGTTGCTCATGGAGGGAATTCAACTGAAATGGTCTCTGGATGGAGGTAAAATTAGTATCAAGGCTTTGGGAATATATTTCATTCCATGAAAAAATGGTCATTCAGCGAAATTGTCTCACAGGGAGATTTCACTGCATACTAATTTCATAGTTTGAGGATGTTTTTTTTTTTTTTCTTCTTTATATATATTTAGTTGTTTTGTATTTAAAAAAATGTTGAAAAATTATAACTAATATGTTACATTATCTTGTTACATTATCCTTGAAATAATTACCTTGTTTGTTAATTTATTGGTAACACTAATAATCTTTATTTTTATTTTTTATTATTGTAAGCCATTAAATGATATTAATGGGGTGCATTGATTATATTTTGTGAATAACATAACTAATTTTATATTCTTAGAATGTTAAACTAATGTTACTGATTTATAAAGATGGATTCTTATTAGTATTTTAAAATTGAATTATATTTGTGCAATTTATTGTAATATGAGAAGGCTTCATGTGATTTGTGAGATAATTTCTTACTTCTTGTTTTGTTTGTCAAATGTATTATTATCTTTCCACATATCAGTATTTTTCTATTATATATTTTTTTTTTACCTGTAATTGTTTTCCTTATTGATTATGTAGTTTCAAATTGTATGAATTAAAATTTAAAAATGTTTAACTTTTTTTTTTTTTTTTTTTTTTTTTTTTTTACAGTTGTCAAACAATGATTTAGAAATAATGTTAAATAAAAATATTAATCAATGTATTGCAATTTATCCTTTCTTCATACTTCCCATTAATAATATTTTTTGGAAATTATATATTTAAAATTTTCACCAAGAGAGTTTTTCTTGTGTTAAATAATACATAATCAGTGAAATTGCATAATACATTTTAATTGCATATGATGTATTTACTGAATTATTTGTATGTGATTTTTAAGTTTGTGTTTCAAAGCATAATGTCTTACCATATGTCTGATTTTGAAAACCTTATTAATTTATTTCTACAATGAAAGTGATTTTTGCAATGTTGTATTTGCAGGTATGATAAAGATCCTCCCAAAACCTGACACTCCTCAACCTTTGAAACTAAACAACATAATTTTCCCAGTAACTTTGCCATCGCTGCCTCAAATGCCACAACTCTTTCTTATAAATAGTGGTGTCTGGGAACAAAAAAGCGATATTGAAATTGTTCAGGAACAATTGGTGGATCCCGTTGAAGTTAAAGTAGAACCAAAAGAAGAGAGCGATGAATCATTCCTCTTTCCAGACCGTAAATATATTTGCAAACATTATACTTTTTTTTTTCCCCTCCAAAAAATGGTTATGTGATTTTATTAACTAAATTAGCGCTCCCCGATCTTTTTTTATTTTACATACTTCCTTTTTAAACTTTTCATTTCAGAGTGTCCCCATTTCTCATAAATGTGTCTCCCCTTCCCCTTCCCCTGATTATGCAAACATAGTTTTTTTAATAGTAATCTTCTTATCACAATCACATAATAAAGTAATACAAATTACTTGACATTTCTAACACATTATTATTATTTTTATTTTTTTTATCTTGCATTTAAAAATTAATAGTTTTTTTTTTAATAATATTAGCCAAATATTAAAAAAATCAATGTAGAATCTAACTAGCATTGTATATGTCAGGGAATTTTTCAAAAAAGGGGTTGTCCACAGATAGTGTACACTCAGAAGGAGGAAGGGTGTTTGTGAAATTGTGACAAGAGGTGTGAGGGGGGTAAGTAGAAATAAGCACATCGCACATTTTGGTTAAAATAAAATCATTAAAAATCAGCAGGTTAAATTTTGAAGTTATTTTGAAATTAAAGTATTTTGAGTTCATAAAGTAAAGATAAAACTTAAAACCAAATATATTAAATTCTATTTCAAATTTCAAAATGCTACTGTTTTCACTTGCTTTTTCATATTAATATGTTATTATTATTGTATATTAATAATGCTTTTTGTTGTAAACCTTAATTTTATTTCATACAAAATAAGTATACTTGTAAGCATTTCTATTATTATGCTCACAAATGTTATTAAAACACATAGACAATATCACATTTAAAAAATAAAATTTGACACATGATTTATAACAAAGTGCTTTGTTTCTGAAAGGAAGTATATGTGATATACCATGACATATAACAAGGGGGGATGAGTCAAAAATGTTGAAAAAAGTGTGACATCATTTATGGACAGCCACATAGATATTAGTATTCTTTATAGAAAAATGAATCTAGGATAAACAATAGTGATTTTCCATGTGTTTTTACTTAAAACATTTTTCTGATTTCCATTATTACCGATAATATTTTCGCACACCCGCTACTTATCCCCAGATATACACCCATATTTAGGTTGGGAACCACTTAACAAAATTATTGTTAATCTATGTTTTATTTAGAATAAAATTAAAAAATATATTTCATTATTGATAGGCCACTTAAAATGCATTTCAAGTTAAATAGTAAGTTAATACAATATGTTTTTTTTTTTTTTTTTTTTTGCTGATGTTGATTTAATGAAATTTTTATCTAAACATGTTCAAATTGTTTTGCGATTCATTAGAGTAAGTTAGAGATGTGTTTCTGATTGTAAATGATTTGCTGGATCTGTATATGGGCAGAAAGAATTGATTTAATGTTCATGTATCAAAATTAAAACTACTTATTATCTTTAATGCATTTGGAAATGAAGTGTAATAATAACTAGTTGGATGTGCCAATCCTAAAACTTTCTTCTATCTCATACGTACATTTTAATATATAAAAAAAATTGTTACTTATTTTAATGCTTTAATAACTTAAATTCAATACCATACCAACTTTGATTTTCATCTTAAATTTCTGCTTCAATCAATTAATCGGAGTAAAAACGAATTTCAGTCTCTGCACGAGCGGATGGACATTAGAATGATAGGCAGATTTTTTTTTTCAAATTCAGGGAGGACCTACTTGCCTTACTAAAAAAAAATCATATACAAAAAATGTAGTTCAATTCTAAAACTAACTAACTTCATACACTTTTATGCAGTGCAATTTTGAAAATGACATAAAATTCGCTATTGCAGTGCCCCCTTCCGGCAGATTTTTTTCAGATTCAAGGCGATACTAGCCATAGCCATACACTTACACAAAAAATTTTGTTCAATTCTATGCATAACTTCATGTACTTTTGGTCGATACAATATTGAAAATGGCGCAAAAATCGCGATTACAGCGCCCCCTTCCGACGGATTTTTTTCAAATGCAGGGAGGACCAACTATCCATAGTTATACACATACACAAAAAATTTGGTTCAATTCGATGCATAACTTCACATACTTTTAGTCGGTACAATATTGAAAATTTAGATTACAATACTTTCTTCTATTGAAGATAGAAGAAAGTAAAAAGCATTATTTTAACTTCCTGATCACATTTAAAAGCTGTTATTTATTTCAGTTTACACTATCTTAAATTTTTTATGCTTTGAACAAATTAATTTATGATTTTGTTTTCAGTTAAAAATTGCCTAGCTGATAGCATGAAAATTTCATTTCATTATGTATGTTTATTTTTCTTGGCTTAATTGAAATATAATTTTAGCTTTCCTAGTTTTTTCTATTTGTCATAATATATCTTTAGTACAATTAATTTTAATTTAACACATTTATATTTTTAAATTTTGAATGCAAATAATTTTAAATATTATTTGTATTTATATTTATGCACGTTTGCATGCATATAAAATTTAATCCATATTTTTTTCTTTTCTTTAGCTCCAAAGTATGATATCATAAGTAATGATACCGCATTACCTGAATTTAGTGAAACAGTTAGGCATCACTTACTCCAAAATGATGTTAGCGCTGTATGGGGGACATTTATAGATGAATGTGCAAGACACTACTATTCACACTTCCCTAATATACAGAATAGCAGTGAGTATCAGACAATTGGAAGGAAAATGTATGCCACATATCCATCTATAGCATATGCTGGAAAAGAACCATGGGTACGGATGAACTTTTCATCATTTTGATAATTTATGGCATGCTACTTAAAATATCTGTTCTTACATTTATAATAATTTAAGAATAACTAAAATGTATCATTGTATGTTAATCTAGATACATTTTTTCCTTTTTTAATATTAACTAAAACAGGTTTATTAACGTTTCTGGTTCATCATTTGAGCCATGATGTCTAGACTTATTTTTTTGCTTTATCTGGTTATATAGGGAACTAATATAAAATATAATTTCTAAGTAGATTCACATTGTTTAATATAACTAAAATAAAATAATGATGTTTTAGCTAATTCTTATGTTTTAGGTTAATTTATTTTTTGATACAATTTTCATTGATTACTGTAGAATTATTGAAATTGTTCATAATGTGATGTTTATATATATATATACAGTCATACCACCATACATCAAATTGGCCAGTAAAAAAAAAAACAGTTTGCAGAAAAAAAAAAAAAAAAATAGATATATATAAAAATTTGATGCATAGAAGCAATCTTAGTTTTATTATAATTACTCCTAAAACACTAAAATTAAAGCTAATTTTCATATGGTTAACTCCATTTTTAATTTATATGTGAAAAATAAGTGTCAAATTAAATGAATTAAAAAAAAAAAAAGAATTAGTATGAAAGGCTTATTAAGGTTTTCTAATAATTACATGTAAAGTATTTTAAATATTAAGTCATTATTTTTTCAAAATATTGTTAAGTGTTAAATTTTATTTAATTATAAAGCATACAAATAGCAAAGTAAAAATCCAACAACTTCTTTTCCTAATAAAATGTCATTATTGAAATGAATTATCGACAAAAATACAGCACAAATCATTTTGTCAGACTTGGGTTCGAACCTGCATCCTTTACAAAAATTCAGAGATTTAAACTGCTGTGTTTGCCCACTATGCTAACAGGAACTCGTTTAACTTTCTTCTAAATTGAAAAACTTAAAAAAACAGTTGATACATGTATAATTGTCTCAAATTTGTCTTTTGATATTGCAGAAATAGTTTTGTGTTTTAATGTATTTACCTTTCAATGTATGATACCTTATTTTTTCAAAGATGGTATCATCTGTAATGCTACAACTTGCTGATTTCCAAACATTCATGTATAACAATTGGCAATTGATAAGATTGATCAACAATCATAACTTTTAGCCTCAAATCACTGTTTTATCTTCTGTGCGTAACATGACCAAAACAATATGAAATTCCCGAAATAAACCATATCTAGTTCTTAATATCAACGTAACAAATTTTTGAATTGTTAATAACGCTGAAGGAGACGAATAATACTAACTTTGTGAAAAAAAGAAAAGTTTGTTTACAGTAAGAATGTATGAATTGATTTGAAATGCAGATACACTTTTAAAACAACTTCTATGTCTGATGTGATAATTCAACTGAGCAGGCATCTCTGCACATGTGCAGCATGTCACTCCAAAGGCAGACTTTTACTTATATATGCAATGTGCTGCTGTAGAATTTTAAATTATGGCTAATTAGAAAAATATTTGAACAAACAAATGCATGATAATAAATCTGAGGCTAAAGTTCTTTCATTTAAAAAAAGAATGGTGTAATTTGATGCAGTAGTTTCTTCTCATGGACGGACAAGAGAAAATGCTTAGCATTTTAAATATATAGATTTTGCACACTCTTGTAAATGTAACATAGCTTTTGCACTATATTGTATAATTCCAGTTCTAGATTTATCTCTGATGCTTTTTTTTTTTTTTTCAGTCCTTCTTTTGCAAGTGCTTGAGTCAAAAGATTCGTCATATAAAATGGAAAATTAAGCGAAAAAAACTAGGTTTTATCCCACCACCTTCTTCCCATGTAAGAAAAGCAAGGGAAGCTATTAATTTTAAGCTGAGATCAGTAAGACGAAAAGTTGATCACAGATATACACCAAGTAAATTGTACAGAGCATTGCTAAAAGAATTGCGAGAAGGCTCATCTAATAATTCTATATCTGAATACAGAATTTTGGACATTTTAAAACAAACTAATAAGGGAAGAAGAACATGGCTTGAATCTCTCCAGCGTAGGAAAATGTCATCACTTCTAACTGAATATCCATGCTTTAAGGATCCAAAATATGTAAGTATTCTAACACACATTAATATTTTTATTAATGATTTTATAATTATTCTAGATGAAATCCACTAAAATGGGTGATAACAATAGGTGATAAAAATATAATAATAGTAATAAAAGGTAATAAAAGAAAAAAAAAATCCCCTCATTAATTTCACTTAAAAATCTTAGAACATAATATATAATTATAGTGAAAATAAAGTAAAAAAAATTGTTATGTTAAATATTAAGCCTAATTATATCTAATTTGGATTTATATGAATTTTTATTCATTATTATAATTTTATCAAATTTATTTATGTGTGTAAAGTCAGAGATAATAGAGTTCTTTTCATTTATTTATGATTAGATTGTTGAAGACTTTCTGTATACTATTAATCACGAGGATACATCTTTGATGATTGAGCGATTTGAATCATTGTTTTCTGCTGTTGGGGCTGTGATGAACCCTCCTGTTCAAAGCAAGGTACATTCTATTGTTATTTTACCTTACCCTTTTAATTCTGTTTAAAGAGAATATCCTGTGTATGACCTTGTTCTAGCTGTTTCTGAAATTTATACCAAGACAGGAAGATTTATAAAATGCATACAGCTTTAGTCTAAGATTTAAGATTAGAGAAAAGAACATTTATATTTTATCGAAAATTCAATATAAACTGCTATTTTCATTACAAGATATATCTAACTTTTATAACATGTACATACCAGTAATTCAAAAGATAGGTTATGACACCTATCTCTTAAACCACTGATGATGGAAACATACTTACAAAAAGTATACAAATCAAATGTAGCTTTTTCTATGACATATATTTTGCAAGAGATTGTATACATATTAAAATACAAAATTTACTTTTAAATATATTCCATGGATTTAAGGTAAATTAGAAAAATTTGCTTCATGTTTTTCTAGTAAAGCAGTAAATACTTCATTTTTTATGACCAAAATTCACTAAGTTATAATAGTTTGAATTTTATCAAATTTTGGGTCTTTCTGGATCTAAAAATTTATCCTTCCATTTTTAATGAACAAGCATGATGTTTTTTCAGTAACATAGTAATTTAAATGTATTGAGGGAAAAACAGAAGCATTTAAATTCAGTTACTTCTTTTCTTAGTGAATTCTGCCTGTCATTTATCATGCAAAAATCACATTTATAAAAATACAACATATATGCAAAAAATATAATGCAGTTTCATTTGCTCTCAGATTTGAAAATTTTAAATCTAAAAAAAATTATTATAGTAAAATTGTGAAAATTCAATCTTTTTAGAAGGAGAAGGATTCAGAAGTGTATAGTGGGTTTTCTAATTACATCCCGTGTGCAATTTTATGATTAAGTATCGTGAGGGGTCTCATCTTTTTCCTTATGTATTGTAGACTAAGAAAAGCGATGTTGGACATGCGGGACCCGCGTCTGGGGAGGGGGAGTTGAGGGGAAAGGGTCGAAAGGGGCAAGAGAAAAAAAATTCAATTTCACAATAAAAAAGAAAAAATATACATAAATATTAATGTTTAAAACTTTTATAGAATGAGAAAAGCATTTGTGGACATCCGGGACCAGCAACTGGAGAGGGGAAGGGCAGAGTAGGGAAGGGAAAAGAGTTAAAAGGGGCAAAAAAAAAATATATATAATTCACAATAAAAAAGAAAAAAATATCTATAAAGTACTAATGTTTTAAACTTTTATAGAATGAGATAAACATTTGTGGACATTCATGACCCACGACTAGGGAGGGAGAGGGGAAATGGTTAAAAGGGGCAAGAAACAAAATTCAATTTCACAATAAAAAAGAAAAAATATGCATAAATATTAATGTTTAAAACTTTTATAGAATGAGAAAAACATTTGTGTACATCCGTGATCTGCGACTGGGGAGGGGAAAGAATTGAAAGGGGCAAGGAAAAAATTATATTTCACAATAAAAATGAAAAAAATATGTATAAATATTAATGTTTTAAACTTTTATAGAATGAGATAAACATTTGTGGACATTGGGGATCTGCGATTGGGGAGGGTTGAAACCCGGGCAAGAAAAAAATTTCCATTTCACAATAAAAAAGAAAAATAGGCATAAATATGAATGTTTGAAACTTTTTTATATACTGAGAAAAACATTTGTGGACATCTGAGACCTAGGACTGGAGATGGGGAGGGAAGGGGAAAGGGTTGAAAGGGGTAAGAAAAAAATCCATTTCACAATAAAAAAAAGAAAAACATTTGTGGGCATCGTTGATCTGCGACTGGTAAGGGAAAGATTGAAATGGGCAAGGAAAAAAAAATTCCATTTCACAATGAAAAAGAAAAACTATGCATAAATATTAATGTTTAAAACTTTTATAGAATGAGGAAAACATTTGGACATCCGGGACCCGCAACTGGAGAAAGGGAGGAGAGGGGAGGGAAAAGGATTAAATGGGGCAAAGAAAAAAATTTCTATTTAAAAAATATATATACACATATACAGGAATATTAATGTTTTAAGCTTTTATAGAATGAGAAAAGCATTGGTGGACGTCTGGGGAATAGAAGGGGAGGGGAAAGAATTGAAAGGGGCAATAAAGAAAATTTCATTTAAATTATAATTATGTATAAATATTAATATTTAAAACTTTTATTGCATGAGAAAAGCAATGATGGACATCCGTGACTCATGAATGGAGAAAAGTAGTGGAGGGGAAGGATCATGGAACTGCTGTTTACTTGTATATACCGATATATTCTTTGAAATTTATATCAGGATGCAAACGGCAAAAAACAACAAGATGGTTAAACAACTTTTCATCATCCTTTATTTCTATAACACATTGCAACCTTACCATTGTTTTACACAATTTTAATTTTCTTTGTGAAAAATGAATCCCATAAATTCTTTGTTCTATTAATAATACGTTCATTAACAAATTTTTAATATTCTTGGAAAGCAATGTATAGCATTCTCAAACCATTAATATTTATGTAAATATTTTTTTTCAAATGGAATTTTTTTTCTGATACCTTTCTACCCTCCCCTCCCTTTCCACATTCATGGGTTCCAGATGTGAACTGTTATTTTTCTCATTCTATAAAAAAATTTAAATGCTAATATTTATATACATATTTTTTAAAATGAATTTTTTTCATGCCGTTTTCAAAGCTTTCTCCTTCTCTTTCCCTCCTCTTCCACTTCCCAATTGCGAGTCCTGAATGTTCACTAATGCTTTTCTCATTCAATAAAAGTTTTAAGTAGTAATATTTATGTATGTATATTTATTTTTTGTTAAATGGAAATTTTTTTCCCTTGTTTCTTTCATTCCTGTCCCTCCCCTCTCCCTCCCCAATCGCGAGTGCCGGATGTTCACAAATGTTTTTCTCATTACATAAAAGTTTTAAACATTAATATTTATATATTTTTCTTTTCTTTTCTTTTTTTTTTTTTTTTTTTTTTTTTTTTGCGAAAGGGATTTTTTTTTTTTTTTTTACCCTTCCCCTTCTTTTCTTCATTCGTGAGTCTCGGATGTCCATCATTGCTTTTCTCATTCAATAAAAGTTTTAAATATTAATATTTATATATAATTATTCTTTAAACAAATTTTTTTTATTGCCCCTTTCAACCCTTTCTCCTCCCTTTCTATTCCCCAGTCGTGAGTCCCAGACGTCTACCAGAGCTTTTCTCATTCTATGAAAGCTTTAAACATTAATATTCCTATATATATATGTATATATTTTTGAAATGGAAATTTTTTTCCTTGCCCCATTTAATTCTTTTCCCTCCCCTTCTCCAGTCATGGGTCTTGGATGTCCACAAATGTTTTTCTCATTCTATGAAAGTTTTAAACATGAATACTTAAGCATATTTTTTTCTTTTTTACTGTGAAATGGAATTTATTTTTCTTGCTTTTACAAACCTCCCACTCCCCAGTCGTGGATTTCCAATATTCACAAATGTTTTTCTCAATCTATAAAAGTTTAAAACATTAATACATATTTTTTTTCTTTTTCATTGTGAAATATAATTTTTTTCCTTGCCCCATTTAATTCTTTTCCCTCCCCTTCCCCAGTCGTGGGTCCCGGATGTCCACAAATGTATTTCTCATTCTATAAAAGTTTTAAACATTAATATTTATGCATATTTTTTCTTTTTTATTGTAAAATTGATTTTTTTTTTCTTGCTCCTTTCGACTCCTTGCCCTCCCCCCCCCCTCTCCGTTTCTAGTCACGGGTCCTGGATGTCCAAAAAAGTTTCTCATTCTATAAAAGTTTAAAACATTAGTGTTTATACATATTTTTTTTCTTTTTTTTTGTGAAATATAATTTTTTTCTTGCCCCTTTCAACTATTTTCCCTCCCCTCCTTTCCCTTTCCCCTCCCCAGTCGCAGATCCCAGATGTCCACAAATGTTTTTCTCATTCTATAAAAGTTTTAAACATTAATATTTATGCATATTTTTTTCTTTTTTATTGTGAAATTGATTTTTTTTCCCTTGCCCCCTTTCCCCTTCCCCTCCCCAGTCGCGGGTCCAAGATGTCCACCATCGCTTTTCTTAGTCTACAATACATAAGGAAAAAAATGAGACCCTATCATGATACTTAATCATAAAATTGCACATGGGCCTATGAAAAGCAGTAATTAGAAAACCCACTATGTAAGCCTTAATGCAATATTTGAGTCAATAGTTACATTTTTTTTTTTTTTTTTTGGGGGGGGGGGGGGGTTGGTTGACTTATTGACAAAATTTGCTATTTTTATGACAGTTATAATTTTCATTGATACCAGCTTAACCAATAGACATTCTTTTTCTTATGAACAGGAATTTTCTGCAATGGCATATTTCAAAGAAGTGATTTGCACTTTTCAGCCCCTGTATAATGTATATATCATATCTTTAAGTTATTTTATTTTAGAAAATGCTCATAGTTCAATAAATAAATAAGAAATAGGATTTTATCATAAAGATTTTTTTTCCCTTTTAGCTAAATAATATCTATGATGTTGTCTTTCTGTTTAATAAGAATGCAAAATTTATCAAAACGTTTTATGCCAGTTACTCTTAAATTTGGTATGGGGTGTTTGAGACATTTTCTGGCTCTAAAAAAAATATTTTTCCATTTTTAATGCCAAAATGTTACAAATGGTTATAAAAAGAGCCATAAAATATAAATAGGAGGTGTAAGTTTTTTGTCTAAATATTCTCTGGGTTAGTCTATTCATAAATAGTAGCAGTTAGAGAAATAATCTTCTTTCTTTAGACATATTTCTGCTTAAAAGAAAATTCCTTTGAAATTCTTAAAATAGATGTTATTTTATGTAAGGAGGTTTGTCTATATCTGTATAGAACTGATTTTATTCGCTCATTTGATTAATTTAATATTATTTTAGAGCAATTCCATCTCAGCTCAGGCAGGGCATGTCAATTCACCATCACAGATTTTTTTCAAAAAAAATACAGTAGTTACAACTAAGTAAAACACAAAATTTCCCAAAAGGATTTTTACCAAAAATTTTTTTTTCTTCGGTTACAGCACTTTCAAGTTTGTGATAAAATTGACAATTTTCAGAAAAACTGAAAAACGCTTCATTTTGAAATGAACACAGTACCAAACATATTCAACATATTCAGTCATTTTATTTTTTACAAATAGTTATTAAACTGAATTTTACTTTAGCACAGTTTTAAAAAATATTGTGACATTTTTACTTAATTAAAAAGAAATTAGTTTTTAAGTACAAAAATATGATTATTACTGAATTCAAGATTTTTTTTCAGAATGAAAAAAATATTTTAAAGCTAAGCATTGATGGCAATGCAAAGACCTTTAATGGGAGTTTTAGAGCAAATTTTATTTTAACCCTAAGGTGCATACAACTTTTGTAATTCAATTTTAAATTATGCAAAATCTTGTAAAATTGCTACTTTTGAAGTGCAATTTCTCAAAAACACCATTTTTAAAAAATCTGATAATATGCTCAATAGATACCTTATTAGTTTCTAATAAATACCTTACAAGCAAATCCTGTACTTTTGCTTAGAAAATTTTATATGATTTTTTGAAAATAACATGTTATGTGTTTTTTTCAAAAAAACAGAAAGTCAAGCTCTTTCTTATTTAACCGAATTTATAATATGACTAATACTTCAAACTAAAAAATACAACCCTGGTACATAATTATTACTGTCAAAATATAGCTAACCATTTGCTTAAGTTTAAAATTGTATAAAATACAGCCATTAGTAAAATTAGGATTGATCATATGTCATTTC
Source organism: Maratus speculifer (assembly GCA_964019185.1). NCBI lineage: Eukaryota > Metazoa > Arthropoda > Arachnida > Araneae > Salticidae > Maratus > Maratus speculifer. The sequence continues at coordinate 276,932,295 of OZ025298.1, forward strand.
ATTCCATACTCATAGATGTATCAAATTCACCTACAGTGTGTTAAATATTTTGTTATGTAGTATTGGATATAATATATTAATATGCAGATACATACATTACAGAAGAATTAGGTACTGAAAATTTCTTGAATTAACTTCAACTCCTTATCATCGAAAGTGTGAAGTTGTGCAGATTGTCCTATTGGAACTGGTTTTTCTATTTTTAGAAGCACATTTTCCAATGGTAATGCACATTCATCTTTTTTCTTTCCAGATTATTCTGGCCACTGGAATGCTTTAGCAGGATAATGGGGATACATGAATGATACTTTAATGTCATGTATTTCTCGTGATATACCATTGATTTGTCCTATCCACCAATTCTTTTCATAAATGCATCCAATGAAATCGCCAATTTGGAAATCATGTATTGAATATTGTTTTTTTATTTGGCTGGAGGTTTCAACTTTTGTCAATATATTTTTAATCGTTCGTCCCATATAACCTTCATTATTTTCAATCGCCTCAATAATGTTTAGATGGTATACCAGCAATAGATCTTACATTGGCATATTCTTTCTCTTTATTAGCTCTATAAGCTTGAATAATCTTTTTGTCTAGATGTAGCAGAATGATATTTTTTAACAGAGAGGAAAGTTCAGCAACAAATCAGACAGAATCTCAGATAGCTCTTATTATAACAATTCTGAATAAAAATACCTTCACTAAAATGTTCTATTTTTATACAGCATTAGTAAATGGTAGATTGTAAGATAATAATTGTTAAAAAGAAGTTTAATAAAATAGAAAACTTTCTTCATGTTTTTTTTTAATTAAGAAAATTATTAAAATTTAAATATGATTGTACTGTTAAAATACACTGTAATAAGTCAGGATCAAAAAATTGAAATTTTTAAATTCAATGAAGTTATTAAAGAAAACTTTTAGTTATATATGTACATTTTAGAACATATTAAAACATAATCATCATAGAATATTAAAACATATTTTAATAAAAGTGTGAAAATAATGTTTTATAATGTTTTCCTCTAAGCAAAAATATACCTGTTCAATAGCAATCTAATTATTGAGTAATAAAAGGAAAGAAAATGAAAAGAAAATCAGATGTTTCTTTTTTTAAAGGGGAGTTTGAATTATTTACATTTTATGAATAGGAATTTTTGAAGATTAGCTTATATTTATCTGCCATAATTATGTGTATAGTATTACCTTTTCATTAAGAAATAGAAATCATATTATTAATTCAGTGAAATAAGAAAGAGCTTGACTTTTTGGTTTTTTGAGAAAAACACACAACATGTTATTTTCAAAAAATCATATAAAAATTTCTAAGCAAAAGTACAGGATTTGCTTGTAAGGTATTTATTAGAAACTAATAAGGTATCTATTGAGCATATTATCAGATTTTTAAAAAATGGTGTTTTTGACAAATTGCACTTCAAAAGTAGCGATTTTACAAGATTTTGCATAATTTAAAATTGAATTACAAAAGTTGTATGCACCTTAGGGTTAAGATAAAATTTTCTCTAAAACTCCCATTAAAGGTCTTTGGATTGCCATCAATACTTAGCTTTAAAATATTTTTTTTCATTTTGAAAAAAAATCTTGAATACAGTAATAATTATATTTTTTGTACTTAAAAACTATTTTTTTTTTTAATTAAGTAAAAATGTCACAATATTTTTTAAAACTGTGCTAAAGTAAAATTCAGTTTAATAACTATTTGTAAAAAATAAATTGACTGAATATGTTGAATATGTTTGGTACTGTGTTCATTTCAAAATGAAGCGTTTTTCAGTTTTTCTGAAAATTGTCAATTTTATCACAATCTTCAAAGTGCTGTAACCGGAGAAAAAAAAATTTTTGGTAAAAATCCTTTTGGGAAATTTTGTGTTTTACTTAGTTGTAACTATTGTATTTTTTTGAAAAAAATCTGTGATGGTGAATTGACGCATATCAATACTGCCTGCCTGAATTGAAATGGAATAGCTCTTTATTAAATTTATTTGTGATTTAAACTTGAAATGTGATGTATATTTTACATTTTAATACAAATGTTTGCAGTGACTGTTACTTGTCAATATATATATATATATATTTAATTATTATTATATAATATAATTATGCACTTATTACATTACATCACTTATGTAAAATATTATGCATTTAAAATTGTGTGATTATCAAATAAGTAATATATTGAAGTATAACTATTCTAAATTTCCAGTATATGTGTTAAATACAATAAAACTCTTCTTTAAATATTCAAAAGCTCATTTAAGAATATTTTTTTTAATCCTGAATTTTCACAAATACTTAAAAATATTTGACAGAATATCTGTTTGGAATATAACCAGACTAAATATTTTGCAAAAGGGTTTGATATGGAAGAGTGACAAAACATTCAGTTCATTCCTATTATAAATATAATATGTATTGTGAATTTGATAAGGTGATATTCGTTTAATGTAATTTACAGTTATATACTGTAATAAAAACATACACAAGTGTAATAGATTACTTCTATTGTTGCTTTAAAATTATTTATTTACTTTAGCTTTTATTTGATATTTCATGCTTCAGTCACGGTTTATTTACAGTTTTTGGGGATTTATTTAAAATATAGTATTATATATACAGTAGACTCTCTCAAATCCGCACAGCTTGAGACCAGAGGTTGTGCGGATTTTAGAATTTTGCAGATTTCTGGTCATTGCTTTGTTTACATTTTTTAAACAGTAATTTGAGTGCAATTAATAGTGCATTCGGAACTATAATGAATGCTTACAATACAATAAAATATTAAAATAAGTAATAAACTAAAATAATAAATTTTAGATAATTTTTTAAATGTTTAAAGTACTAATAGCAAAGGTCAAGTTAATAATGAATAGTGTATGATTAAATATTCATTATAAAGATTAAATGTATTTTTCAAAAATTATTCAACAAAACTTTCCTCATAAAGTACATTACTAATTCACATCAAAATCATAAAATAAGGATTTTTTTTTTTTCAAGTTTAACCAGGCTTAATTACCAAAAAATCATGATTAATACATAAATATATTTGGTAAGAAGATTGTGATTACCAGCAATATCTTGAATTTTTACCAAAAAAAGTTATTATTAATTCATGAAAAAAAGATGAATGGAGTATAATTAAGAAAATTACAAATTAAAAAATATATGGAATTGATACAAATCTAAAAAGAATCAAATTTTGTAACAATATCCGAATTGAAGGTTTCATTGTTTACATCTATAAAATATGTGCAAATTTTAGAGAGTTGCGGATTTCTGGTTTACAGATTTGAGGGAGTCTACTGTATTATTAAATTTATTGTAAAATAATTATTTTCATTAAAATGTTTTTATGCTGTCATTTTTATTTATTTATTTTTTGTAAAGATACACAGACTACCTATGTATTTTATTTATTTGTGAATTTTTTCATGTAGACCTTTGCTCAGCAAATTGAAATTTTGAAATATTTAGAAGAAGAAATATCTTTTGAAAAAGGTAGAAGAGCCTTCTCTAAAAGTATATTAATCCATAAAACGGTAAGCTCTGTAATTCATATTTTTAAAGTTTACTATCACTTTATACTTTTTATAGTCTTTTTGCTAATTTAAGTTACAGACAGAAAATATCTGTTTTAAATGTAGGATCACTAAATGATTTGGGAATGATGTTAATTCCTCATCAATTTTTTTTATTAGATTTTAATTTAGTATATTTTATTTTGCCAATGATTTAAATTGTTGCAGCGTAATCTTATTAAGCTATTTAATTTATGAGTTGCATTCAAGAAAGGGTGTAGAATTTACTTAATGTGATGCGGATCAAATAATTTATCTTCATCCTGTTATAAAAATTAAAGGATTAGTGTTATAGGATTTTATTAAGCAAACTCACTTTTTAATTATTTCAATGCAACCTTGATTATCCAAGCTAATTGGGACCACTGTACCTTGAATATTGGAAATTTTGCTTATTAGAAACTGTGTATAAAAACTCCCTGACTTAACATATCATAGAATAAAAAACAATAGAACATTTTTTAAATGATAAATATAAAGATATATAAAGCTATATTTCACAGCTCAACAAATAAGGCATTTCTAAAAATTCCATTAACAGAAAGTTTATTACGCTATTAATTTTTATGAAACATCCTGAGAACAATTAAGTCCAGTTCTGGCCCAGCTCATCTATGTAGAAAAATTGCAAGGCTGATCTCAATCTGGCACAAATCTGCTAAAAAAAAAAAAAAAAAAAAAAAAAAAAAAAAATTAAGCCTGAAACTCAAGCCCATGTAACTGTCCATTGCCAATCTCTACGCTGGACATGTTACATTTCTGTATCGATGTTGTCAAATTAGCATCACCTCATGATGCACATTTATTTATACTTATTCACGCAAAAGTGATATTCATTGAAAATAGCTCATATTTTATCACCTTCGTTTAAATTTTTATGTCATGCCAGTAGGTCTGCTTAGTTTTTATTGACTCAGCCTGCCCTGTCAAAAGAATTGTCCTAATTCTGCAGGGCCGGCCCCATATAAATATCTAAAAGAGCCTTTAGCATTGACAGTGAACAAAAAAGTGTAGTCTTCAAAGTTCATTTAAAAAAAAGATCTGACTTTATTGACTTGGTAAACAGAAACTTTGATTAGGTCCTACTGTATTTTATTGCCAGACGATACATTTTGGCATGAAAAGATTCATTTTTTTTCTTCAGCCAAGTATTAATATTAATTGACATACCTGCTCCTAATTGTCCAATTTTTATGATAAATACATTTTTGTGTTCAGTGTTCCATTCTGGAAAAAGATGTGTAATTTTCAAGCCATTGTGATTTTTATTCTCTGCTAAATGTTCTGGCATTCAAATTGGCATGTTCAAAAGAATTATTTTTCTACAATCAGATCAATGAAATAACAAACAAACAAAAAAAAAATTGTAATTTAAGAAATTACCCCAACCATTTGAAAAATGTTTCACTCGATACATTCATCTATCATTTTAAGCTAAATACCAGTTGTTTTATTGTGTATTATCCGTGCCACTGCTATAAATGACTTTATACATGCTGCAATTTGAAGGTACGGTTCGTTTAAGTTATATCACTCTATTGTCGCCAAGCATAAAAGTTGGCGACGAAAGAAACATTTCAAACTATTTAACATTGTTGGTGCAAAAGTAATCATTATTAAAATACAGCTTTGGCATATACTGTTATACTTGTAAGACTTTGGCATATATTGTTTGATTTTACAGAGCAGAATTTTGGTGATGGAGGTTTTAAACCAAAATCGATCGCAGCACATGCATCTGTGAATGGGTCCATCAGACATCGAATCAAAAAAGTTTTTTCCCAGTTTTTCCCAAGCCGATTGCTTTTTAGTTTTCTTTTTAGGTGGTGGAAAATCAAGAGTAATAGCTATAACATTTTCCGGCTTGTTAGAATCACTATTGGCACTCAAATTTTCCTGGTTAGAACCGACCGATAGTAAAACGCCATGGCTAGTGGATTGGTCGCCCTGGCGACATGATGTTTTACAATTAATCGGTTCGGCATTAAATTGCTTCCTTTTTCGTGATCGCCTTTCAACACGTAATTGGTTTTCAGTGGCTCAATAATCTTTTGATTTTATCATTTTCTGCATTGAAAGACGTTTTTGCGCCAAACCAAATACAGTATTACTCAGTTATCCCGTCGACCAATTTCGCCAAATGATACGAATCGCCAAACTAATAAGCAACTTATACATGTTGACTGTGTTTAATATCATTGAATGCGATATTCACGTTCATTCATTTCTTTGGCTTCGGCTTTTTCCGTATCTGTTAATTTCCGTCTACCCATTTTTAAATTTGTTAGTTTTCTCCTTTATTACAATGATTTTAACCATTTTAATTTACTATTCAAATAAAAATTCTTCTAAAAGTAAAGAATTTAATTTAAATTCAAATAAAAATTCTTCTAAAAATAAAGAATTTAATTTAAATTCAAAAGTGGTAACATCATTCAAAAGTGGTAACATCATTCAAAAGTGGTAACATCATCGGGTCCATTCTCCCGAAAACAACAACCATTTTTCAAATGGTTAATAATTAAATGTCTATGGTTCTAATTAAGACTTTTATGAAGTCTTTGGTTATAAGAATTCTATCTTAAGTTATTGGAAATGAAGCACTTGACACTGTTCAGAAAACTTTGATTAAAGTAAGGTCAGTGTAACGCTTTTGACAAAAGTAGCAGTTCCATTGATCTGATGTTTATGATGAATATGAGCTATTTCATATAAAAATAGCATATGATATAGCTTAATGAAAGTTCATTAAAAATTCCTTGAAGTTAACTACTTTATAAATGCAGATTAAACAGTTAAAGCCAAATTGAATGACTACAATTGCAATTAAACATAAAGTTAATTATGCAAAAACTGTACCAACACTCCCTAGTAGTACAGAAACTTAATCCAATTTAATTAGTTTACGCGTATTCAATATATTAAAATTAGATAATCATTCTATTGTCAAGCATTGCACAATTATTTCCCCTCAGTGGTAACTGTCTTTGTTTACGTTTATGTTCTACTTATCACATTGTTACATGATGCAAATATGACTTAGAACTATATTTATGCTGTTAGTTTTACTTTAGAGCAATTTCAATTAGCTATTAAGACTTTAAAACTTGAATTTAACATCATTGATTTATGAAACTTCGAAATAAAAAAGCCTAAGAAACATGTTTTAAACAAACAAGTGCATATTCTAAAATTACATGCAAGCTAATTGATCTTTGGGCGAGCTGTGAAAACTGACTAAGATAAACATAATACCATTTCTTTTCCTTTGTAACAAAAAGGAGCTGAAAATGTTTAATAAAACACAACAGGGTATGGTGATTATGGTATTTTTAAGCTTATTGGAATCAATTTTTTTGGAGTATGACATTTCTACCTTAAAATACATTAGTAGTGAAGATTTGTGCAGTATATACAGAGATATGTCTATAAAAAATGCTAATTTGCAATAATTTTCTTTCAAATTTTTATATGTTGTATATGAATTTTTTAAAAAAATCTTTATTTTTACAGCTAAAAATTTAGGTGTGTCTTTGATTTCTTATATTTGAGTAAATATGATAGCTTCTTATATAATTATATATTTTTTAATTTTAGCTGAAATTGCTAGTTGTCTTTTAGGATTTCATTCATCTGACAAAACCCTATTCGTCTCTGTCCTCTGTATGTCTGTCTGTCACAGAGTCCGTACACGAAAGCTATGTAAGTCAGAGAGTTCAAGTTTTGTGTACTTATAGCTGAATACCTCTTTTCACACAACAAATCATAAAATTTTGAAAAAGAATACTTTTTAAAATGTAATCAGTTCATTTTTTTTTTCTTATTATTGCACGCAAGTTTAAATACATATAAAAATTACTATGCCTGTAACATAAATTGATGGATTAAATAAATCATGTGAAAAACGTCCTTATTTGTTTTTATTTCATCAAATTATATCATATTTATCATCATTTTACACACAAAGTGAAATTTTTTTTTCATTTATTAAATTCTTATTCATTTAAATTACTAGCCACCTCTGATGACTAGTAATGATTAATTTTCTATAGACAATTTTCATTTGTTAATTTAATTATAAAGTGTTTTGAAGAGATATTAAATGAAACCCTCTGTGTGATCTGAGATCACACTTACCCATTTGTTTGTTAATGTGTGGCATTTTTCTTTTTCAGGATATACCTGAAACAGAAAGATTGCGCTACATAGAAAGCCCTGAAGATTCATTCCCTGTGATTTATGTTTTCAGCAATGGCGAAACGATTGAAAAGATGTACATTGCTGGTGATAGTAGTATTCTAGATATTAACTCAACTGAATTGCTTGATGCTTTAATCATCCTTATAGCTACCTATTACACTTTTGGCATTGAGTATCCAAAGGCATTCTCTCAAATACTTGGCCTATTCCAGATATATGTTGTTGGGGATTCATTTGATGGTGTAAAGAGCAATAAGTTTAAATTGTTCATGAAAACATTAAACAATTACTTTGATATTGGTGATGCTTTATGAGTTAGTATTTAGACTTCTCTTGTAAATTTTAATGCTGTATGTTCATGGTGTATTTTTATTTTTAAGTTATGTTGTTATATATATTTTGCACAAATTTTATTATGTATTTTGTTTTATTTTATTTGTTCCGAGGATATTTTATAAAGATTTCAATCTCTTTCAAAAAGTTATACGAATTTGTAGTTTAGTTAAATTTAAATTTTGGATACATCATATAAATCCATTAAATTCTGTTTCCTTTTAAATGAATTTACTTTAAATTTCCTTTCTCCAATATTACATAAAGATATTTGACATTTTGAAAAGTACTTAGCAGACATGTCTTACTCCCCCCCCCCCCCCCCTCACCAATAACAATCGCTCACATGCATATATAATAGCATTAAAAAAATGGTGAATAATTTGGTGACTTGTGAAACTGATAAACTTATATCTTATTGAACAGATTTCTTCATTTAAAAATCGATAATATTTCAGAAAATAGGACTATATAATCTGAAAAATAATAAATATTTAAAAAGTTTTGTGTAGAAATTTTTACAAAATTCATTAATATGAATCATGCCCACTTGCCTTCTCTCGTACATTTTTTCCTCTTTTGTCTGTTGTATGAAAATGTACATTTTCTATCTTTTTTAATTTTACATACATTATTATTTAAAAAAAATTTCTATTCTATGTATTTTTATGTGCGTTTATTCTTAAATTAAAAATAGATTTGAATGTGATGCATTTTCATTACATATGAATGTATCAGCATTAAACTTTATTAATTGTCCTCAAAGAATGAGAAAGCCATGATTTGATTTTTATTAAGTTGCACACCTGAATAACTGAAAGTTTACACATAATATTATTCAGTTATCTCTCAAATCTTCTAACCTCAATCTGATTGGAATGACTGCACAAAGTTTTCAAGATTTTTCTTATACAAGAACAATAATTCAAATTACTTTCATTTATCTCTGTTAACATCACTCTTGCTGACTGAAAGCAGTTAATGATTCATAAAATCTCTCCCCTCCCTTACAAAGTTTAAAATTTTTAAATTATTTTCAGCTCTTTTTGTTAATGTATTGTAACAATATTCCCACTTCTTTTTCAAATTTCAGCTACCTTTCTCCTTGTCCCTCCTTACACATGAATTTTAAAATAATTTAAATTTGCCTTTAAAAAGGGGAATTCTGCTCTTCTTTTGTTTTGCAACATTAAATAAATAGTCAGTCACTTAAATATCAAGTAAAACAATTTTAATGAACTTCATTGAAATACTTTAGATGGAGTATATTTTAAACTATGTATATGGAGAGGAGGGTTATTAATTTTTAATAAGCTGCACAATTTTTGTCTGTTGCTTTAAGCTCAGTATCTGTAAAACTGTGGCAGGGGTTGAAAAATCTACTTTTTTACTGTAGCAATCTTAAGCTATTTTAACAAAAATGTAGATAACATTATAAAAAAGTAGCAACTACTTTTCAAAACTGGATACTACTTTTCTACTTTCAAATTTTGTAACGAAATTCAATTACATTTGTAATTGGCGACATTTATTAAATAATGCTGTGATCTCTGATTATATTGCGTCTAGGTACAAAATAATCAAGGACATTAAAAATTAAGTCTCCAATACATTCTTGATATCTTAATTGTATTGAGCTCTGTTGAGAATTAATTATATTGAATTTTCTTTTTTTTTTATGTAGAAAATTATGAAAAAGAAAAAAAAACTCCAAATGCATATCTTAAATAAATCTGTAAGTAAAACCATTAAAAAAAAAAAAAAAAAAAAAAAAAAAAGCAGTAAAACATGAAGATTTAATAAATGGATAAATAGACAAATTTCATCTGCTTGAAAGTTAATTTCTTTAGTTACTTGAAACTGGATTTTAGCAGCAAGTGTTCTATTGCCACTTAAATTTACAAATTGTTGAGCAAAAAAAAAATTTTTATTTTATTTATTTTACAAAAGAAATTTTCAGCCATGTAATTTTTAGAATGGCACATTTTTTTTCTTCTTTTTCTTTGGTTGGAACAGCATTAAAAGTAGTGTTGCTTCTCAATACTAACTACTGATTTTTTGTATCCTGCTACTCTCTACACTAGAAGCTACTATAAAAAGTATGCTACTTGTAATGTATTACTTCTGCCCCTTGAATTGTGATATAATCAACTTTCAAAAGAGCACTAATTTTCCTTTGTAATTTATAAAGTATCTTTTAAGTTGAACATATGCAGATTTTTTATTTTATTAGTCATTTTAATGGAAAAAAATTTCCCAGTTCATATTCAAATAACCTTGCTGCTAAGAAAAAAAAATTATTTACTGAATAAAATTTTTGACAAAAACTCAAAGTTTTGAACAAAACATTCTGTCTCATAAATGTAAGGAAATGGCATTTATCCTTTTAGAACCAGGGGTAAAATTATGTCTAAACTTTACAGAACTGTTACAATTTTTCTAGATATTGGAATTTGAAGAAATTCCATTAATTTTTTTTTTTTTTTAGAATTTTACTATGAGTCACAAGTTCAGTTTATTCTAGTCGTATGTAAGCTATCTTAAGAGTTTATGTATATCTTGACTTACTAAATATTGCTCTCTTTTTACATTTGCATTTTGTATTATATTCCTGCAAATGTTATAAATATTTATATATATCATATGGTTTTGCTTAGTTTAATATTTCTCATATTAAATATTGATTTTTACAACTTATGCACTGTTATACAGTGTATTTTATTATAGAAACTAAAGAAAAAAAATGTAATTTTACATGCATTAGTTTTTGAAAATAATTTAAATAGTAGTAATTATTTTAGGGTTATATACTCATAGCAGTAACTTTAATCAATGTTTTGATTAATCCTACTTGATGATCTGGTACACGCACAGAAATTATAATTTCTGGTACAAACCATTATTGATAATAACAAAGTTAACCCTTTGAGATGCCATATATTCTTATAGTGAATTATCTTTTGTTGCCTGTTTGTAAAAATTTTATTTATTTGACATTCATTAAGCATGTTATTCTAAAAATATTACTAGTGCTTTAGTAGTAAAAGTGCTTCACTTAAAGTTTTTATTTTTGAATATTCAATACCAGTATACTTAAAGTTTGAAGTTTTAGTTGTATAGTTTATTTCATGAATAAATTTGTTGTTCACTCTTTTTTTATTTTACAAAAGTTTAAACTAATATATAGATATGTGTGTGTAAAACTTATTTCAATGATATATTAATCTTGAATTTATATTTTGTATTATTATACTCTAATAGTTTATCATAATGAGGCTCAAGCTATTTGTTAGAATTATATTTTAATTATGTTTTATGAAGATATTTAGGAACATTAAAAAAAGAGAGAGAGAGAGAGAGAAGAAATTTGTTTGGAAAAAAAACAGTTTTGAATAATTTTTATTCAAAATTGAGAGTTTATTGCTTTAACTACTGAGCGTTTAATTGCCCATACGTTCAATGTGATTTTTTGAATCATGATTTGCCTGTACCACACATGGACATACATATTCCAGTCATGATTTGTTATTCTCATCAATAAAGTTTTATTATAATTTTTGCATTATTGAATCCAAACATTTTTTGGATTCAATCAGGCAAAAATTTTTGTTTTATAATATAAGATTAAAAATTCTGTAAAAAACATGAAAAAATTAGCATTATTTGAAAGTTTTTTTTTTTTTTTTCAAAAATATTGATCAGTTAAGTGGTTAAAAGTAATGTGTTTACTTTCTTTTTTTTTTTTTTTGTTTATGTTTTTACAATTAGTGTTTCACTTAAAATTTCGTGGCTTTGAATTTAGCAATATCTATTAAGTAGAAAATACTGTGTCTATTTGTAGAATTTGTCATTAATATTATGTAATGTGTTATTTTTTTATTCACACGCTTTTGTTTTATAAAAGAATGTATTTATAAAACATTTAGAAAATTAAAATTGTAAAACTGTATGCATTAATAAAGTATTACCCTTAAAATATTTTCTCTTGCATATGTTTATTTCTTTGAATTTCACTTAAAATCATCAGTGATCTGTTTTGTCAAAATAATAGAGCATAATATATTAATGAAAATTAGTGTATTAAATGTGCATGATGTGTATGAATCATTAACATGTTTGTAATATAACTGCATTATGTATATTTTCACTGCATTTTGTGAAGTAACTACCTTATACTATGTAAATGTACTGTGAAATAAAAACAAAAACAAAATATATCTGTTGTTTCTTTATTGTGATAAATTAATACAAAAAAAAAGAGTGCTGAAAATTTTGTGTGTGTGTGTACGTGCGTGCACGCATGCTATTTTATCAGGATCTAATTATAAAAATTTTGAGTCCGACATTAGTAAAACATTCAAAAAGATTTTATTTTAACACTACAGTCTTCTAAATACAGTGTGAACACCAATTATTTACTTAAAATGTACAAAAGAAAAAAAAATAAAAAGCCTTATTAAGCTCTTAAACACAAATTGTTTGAAAACATACCATATTTTTGGGTGTATAGCCCGCAACTCTGAATCAAGCACTACAGTAAAAAAGTATATTCCTCAAAAAGTATATTTGTATAATCCGCAAGCTTAACACCGACTTGCGGCAAATGTGTTAAGAATTGCAAGGACCCTAGTTCTTATCACCTTGCTTATATTGACTTTTTGCATACTTGCATTATGTATGGCCGTATAGCATACATGCTTGTCTCATTACTTCCATAAATATTCCTCTGGTAACCAAATAATTTAATTATATTTATTTGAATAATTTTTTATTTTATTCTTAAAGAAAAATAAAACTTACCTTTTCACAATAGATAGCCTTTCTTTCTTTTACTTTATTAATACATAAAATAGTCCTTTTATTTTTACTTTCGTTTTATAATAGCTGACATCGCTAGCTTGCCATATCTCCATTCACATGTCTAGCTCGGTTCATGCTTTTCTGAGTAGTTGCAGTCCGTACTACCAGATGGCGTTCGGATGTGACGTAATTGTGATGTACTTCCACGATCCACACCTCCTTGCCCTATATTTGCATATAGCATTCTAGAAGCTGGTAGACGAGACTATGGACATGCGTACGACCAAATCTTCTGAATTCGGCGGGAGATAAATAGTTCTATCTTCTGCTTTCTTTCGTCCTTTGGTGTTCTGCTGGTTCTATGTGATATACGGCAGTGATTCAATTAGTGGTCCTTTACAGTTTTAGAAAATGGATTAGTTTCCCTTTAGAGCTAGCCGTCTTTCATTGGTGTAGCAGATTAATTGAAATGAAATTGTTATAGCGACTTATCAACAATGTATTTCAATGATGTATGAAAACTACTGTGAATGTTTTTCATCGTAGACTACTAAATGAAAGTTGCTATTTTTCCAACTGCTAAATATAGTTTGAATGATCAATTGACAGAATTGACAGAATGAATGGACAGTGACGTTATATCCTTTATTTTTCTACAGTTGCTATTTCTCTTAGATATTAAACCCAGCGAATTTATAAATGATAATGGGCTCTGGAATTTGCCTGATGAGGTATATAGATAAAATATTTGACCTCATATCCATTTTAATTGGAAAGTGTTTTGTGTCATGGGGATTTCATTTTAAGATAAGTAATTGTTATGTATTTATTTTTTTTTCTTAATATAAAATATAATATACTGAAGTTAATGATTTTACTTTTAATGTTTGTTATGTCTTTTAAATATATTTAAATAAATGTTAGTATTGTTTTTTAACTTATGTCATCTTTATTTAAAGCTACATTTATTTCTTTATTCACAGTTAGTTTCATCAAGTTATTTTTAATCTTTCGGGTTTTAAAAATCAGCAATATGCTTTTGCACTGCATTCTATGAAAGCTTTCTTTAAACCCTGTCGTCACTACGTTAGTAGCGATGACATAATATTTCTTACGCAATTACCAATAAATTATTTTGTCGTGCTGCCATGTACTGTAAATGAAAAACATTGTAAATTTTTTATGTGAATGTGAGAATTTTAAACAAATTTTTTTCTTAAAAAAAGTAAATTAATAACGAAGTTCATTTATCAGAAAATAGAATAATTATAAATAGAAATTTATAAAAATGAATTATCTTTTTATTTATTAATATTTCTAACAATAAAAATATCTTTTATGAAGGCAGTGATTCATTGTAATATTTACTTTTTATGTAATACAGTAAAACCTCCATAACGGACACTCCCGAATAGCGGACACCTCTATTTAACGGACAGTTTACCGATCCCCACTCCCAAAATCTAAATTTTTATATGTTTAACCTCTGAATAACGGACATTCCGAATAGCGGACAGTAATTTTGGGAATAAAGTATGAAAAATTGTTTTTTAACGAGGAAAAAAAAAAAGTAAAAAGCCTCTAAATTTGTCAGGGCAATGCGTTCAAAATTTTGGGATCACAGACAAATGTAGAGAGTGGGCCGGGAAAAATCTTTCCTCCCACGTTCAGTATTAAATTCAGGGAATGGTCCGAAGGGACATTACCTCCCGAAGCATCATAATGCCCCGCCTCCACTCCCCTCTGTAATGTTTGAGATTTTATGCTTTTAAAAAATGGCAAAATACAATGAGCAGTTACACTTTTTTTTAAAATGATTCAGAAAAATCAAAACTAATAACAAGGTTAAAATTTCTCATTGAAAAAAAATTACATGTAATCTTTAAACGCAAATGAAACTTTTAAAATACATTTTTTCCGTAAGAATGTAATAAACAGTGTACATGGTACTATATATGGTACATTTTATTTCAACTTTATTGCTTAAAAAATTATTTTAATTTATGATTAAACATATATTAGAATTTTAGGACATATAAAGGTCAATTAATGAAACTTTAAGCATTTCTTAACAATTTTTGAATCTCCGAAATTTCTCCCAATAGCGGACACCTCCGAATAGCAGACAGTTTTCGCGCTCCCGAGGTGTCCGTTATTTGGAGGTTTTACTGTATTTTTAAAAAGCTTCTCTTTCTATTTATCAACTTTGAAAATTTAAAAACTATAAAATCTTTTTTTCTTTTTTATATAATAATTTCATATTATAACCAGAATTCAAACTCATTCTTTAAAATCTGAAAAAAAAAAAAAAAAAAAAAAAAAAAAAATCACATTTTTTTTTTTAAAATACAGTAACAAGTCTCAAATCCAAACATTTTGCTAAGTAGCATTTTTTTTTTTTTTTAATATATATAAATATATAAAAGAAAAACATTATAAAGTTGGAGTTCTTAAAACTGGATCAAAAACCTCTCCCTTCTTCTAGCAATTTTTAAAGAACAAAGATATTCATACTCTTTTTTTTTTTCTTCAACATCGTCAAAATGACCTTAGGATTTGATCTTCAACTTTACCAGGTCCACATGGAGGTATAGTTATTTAAAAAGCTCTGATGATTGAAAACTCTATTATTTATTTTCTCATTTTTTTGCAAGAAAAATATATTAAAATTCTATTCTTTTAAATATAAAAAAGGACTCTGTAAATGTGTCAATGTACTGGAGGAAAAAAAACTAATCAGTTGCAAGTAAAGAAAAAAACTAAAAAGAATGAAAAACTAAACTTTTTCCCCATACTGCTTAAAAAAATAATAAATAAAAATCCATATTGCATAAACTTATTGACTGCAAATTAAGATAAAAAATGTTATCCAAAAAAATTGTAATTTCTTTTAAGTTTTGACTAAAAATATTTTAAGTTGTATGCTATGTTATACCGTGAATTTTTTATAAGGATTACATATTTTCTGAATATCAATAAATTTTTACTATAAAGCTATGCCTTTTGTAGAAGGGGTGAAAAGGAAACACGGACACTATCAATGGTAGTTGAGCACTACACCTCTTTGGATTTTCAAATTTAATTAAATTTTCTTTCTCTCTTGAAGTTTCTAAAAAAATAATAAAGGTTTTTTTTTTCAAAGGATTTAAAGTAATTAAACAGTAAAAGAAAGGAAAACAAAGAATTATTAAACAGAAAAGGAGTCTGTCCTCCTGAAGCCACGTAAAAAACTATTTTTAGTTCTATTTTTCTTTTTCTAAACCGCCATTGAAATACACTGGCCTCCAACAGTTAATGTACAAAATGTTTTTCAAAGCTCACCAGAAAAAAAATGGCAGTCAAATTAAAATTCATAGTTGATATGATTGACAATAATAAGCTTTTAAAAAAATTACAGCTACCACTTTTATTTTATAGAAAAGAATAGGTATTTGTGAATGAGAGAAAAATATGCAATTATGAAGCTTTCGTAATTTTGCATGTAAGTTTTGTTGTATTTGAACTATTATTGTCAGTTTTGTTCACAACAATGAGTAGTGTCTAGAAGAAGTCGTTTGCCTGATTCATTAAGGTGGAGGGCGGTAGGATAGACGGAAATGGGGTTGTCAAAGGCTGATACTGCTAGACGGCTCAATGTATCTCACAGTGTAGTCCAACGACTCTGGGATCAGCATGAAGCCAAAGATTCTGTGTCCAACAGACATGTCCCAGGCTGCTCACATGTTACAACACCTGCAGAAGACCGATTTCTAGCTCTTTCAGCCCAAAGGAGAAGACGCACTACTGTGCAGCAACTCATTGCAGCATGAGGGAGAAGAATTCCCACTGCTACAGTGCGAAGACGTCTTCATAATGCAGGTGTCTGTGCAAGGCGACGGAGCTGTGTGTGTCTTCCTCAACAGACGACAAAGAAGGCCCACTTATGTTGGGCAAGAGAACATGTTCCCTGAATTAGATAACAGTGGACATCGATACTCTTCATAGACGAGTTCAGATTCACACTGGAGAGCAATTCAGGACATTTGATCTGGAGAGAACAACGCACTCAATACCATCAATCAAACACTGTGGAAACACACAAGTACAGAAAGGGTGGAATCATGGTTTGGGCAGGGATCTCACTCGGAGGCGACACTGACCTGCATGTATTCCATGGAGCAACTCTGACTGGTGCGAGATATCGGGATGAGATCCTTAATTCACATGTACACCCATATGCCGGTGCTACTGCCAATAGTTTTATTCTAATGGATGATAATGCGAGACCACACCAAGCTGAGGTTTCTGAGAATTATAACTGTTAAGAGCTTAAATAACAGAAAATTCGATTTTCAAAATTTCTAGTATGAATTCAAAGTTTCTGTATCAAGAAAAGGGCCAATCTGAGAACCTTGGCTCCATGTTGGCAATTACTAGATTGGACTTTTATCCAGCAGATCTTTCTCAAATCCATAGGCATTTAACAAAAAAAATTACTTTTAAACCATAGAGTATCATGTAATTAAGGGGTTTTGTCTTAGAAATTCTTTTCAAAAAGAGTTCCGCGAGTCCAAAAGTTTGGGAACCACTGGTATCAGACATAAAATTTCCCTTTGCCTGAGAATGACCTACATACGATATTTTATATACAATAAACTTCTGACTATCCAGTCCTCTGTATTATTTGGCCTTATAAAATAAATTAGAAATGTAAGCAGCTAAGGCAGGCAGATTCCGTCCAGGTGGATGCCAAGAGCATGAGAATAAATGTCAAATATAGTAATTACAAAGTCATGGAGCATACTTTTGGACCAAAACATGTGGGCATAAAACCGTGTGAGAAACTGCAATGGAAGATGAGAATAATAAGCTTCTCCCTTTGCTGAAAAATATTCTGGGCTCTGGCGATATCAATGCAGAAAACATTACAGAATGGATGGCAAATGATGAAGTTAATGAATTGAAAATGATATCATTATAAAAGCTGTTGATAAAAAGTAACTGAAATAAGCGATTAAAAGGATTGCAGGAAAAATCTCATCCCACATTCTCAAAGGTTCAAGACAATTAAGGCAGCATTGCAGTTGCAGTACATTAATCAGCAAGAATAGATGCCACCTGATATCATACACTTGGGTAAATGAAGGGATATTACATTCGTTATTGAAGACAAGGCGAAGCAATTGTCTATTAAGGATGTTTTCAAGAACTAAAAACTGTATGTTTTGATTTGTATCTTATGCAAAACTTATCATGTGCAATCATTTATTAATAAAAAATAAAAAAAAGATTTACTCTTTTTTTTTTTTTTTTACTAATTAGAATTACATTTTGTGCTAATTAGGGATGCACCAAATATTCTCAGGGCCTGACTTATGCAGGGCAATTGCTGCGGTTCCCCTCTCTTTAGGGACCCCCTCATGAGAGTAACTAGGATTTTCACTAAAAAGTGCCAAATGTCTTGAATTAGACAAAAAGGATCAAAATTCACATATTTTCAAACATTTAGGAAGGTAAGAGTGGTTTTCTGCCCTCTCTTTGCTTCCAGTACCCCATTCATCTATGCAAAAAACAAACTACATTAGAAAATTAATAATTGAAGTTTTATTATAACAACATAGTTTTCTATTGTTTTCAAAAGAAATTCTTTATTAACATTTTCCTTGTAGTGTCGCAAAAAAGCCCTTCATTAATTATGACCTGTTTGTGACATTAACTTATAGTCATCCTATAACATATGTAAATAAGCAAAGAAATATTTCTAGCAACTTATTTATCATTTTTTTCTACAATTATCCTGCTAGTACTTTTTCTTAAAGTTATGACTATCTTTTTGTAATATCCTGTATTGAATACAGATGTGAACTGTACAGAGTGCAAAATTTATACATACATACAATAAGTTTAAGTTTAGTATAAGCCACCTCTGTATTATATAAAAAAAAAATATCGATAGACAGAAGAGGGCCGCCAGAATGATACTTGCCCGGAGCCCTCCATAGCCTTAGTCAGGCCCTGATTATTCGGCATTCAGCCATGTTATTGAATATTTGATCAGGCCAAATATGAAACTGTTTGGCCGAATATCAAAGTATTCGGCTAAATCTAATGCTAAATAAAACCTTTTACAACACATTTTTAAAAACTTCACAATTTCTACTTTTAACTGTTAATTTATAAATACATTTAAAATAATTAAAAACAAAATCCTATTTAAATGAAATAGAATGTTTTTATATTATTTATTTGCTGTTTGTAAAGTATAACGTTGAGAAAATTAACCACGGAAAGGATTAGAATGGTGATTTTTTAGAATTCTCATAGGAATAAATAATGTACATATGCAAATTTCTAAATTTTGTTTTGTAAATAATCTGTTTCTTGCTTTTCCCAAATAAAAGTCTTTAAACAAAGAAGAAAAACTTTTGGGATTGATAATAGCTATCAAGATAGACAACTTTTGTTAATGAAATCAAATGAAAATACTGGTAGTATTGTTTAAACTACCAGTATTTTCATTTGTTACATAAACAATAGTGAAGATATCATGACTATATTTTAACTGACATGCTTTGAGTTCTTTGAAGTATGATATGATGGGAAAGACTGAAAAATGCCACCATTCATAAGAAAAGAACTGTAAGTTAGACATTTCTTTATTAAAAATTAAGTTGATAATATTTGTACTGTGTCACTATCCAAAATTCAGTCATTTTCAATGTCATCATATTTAATACAAACAAAATTAATATGAAACAAATCTTGTTAAAATATCTTCATTATTGATAAAGTTATGAATAATTATTCATTTTCGGCTTGTTTCACATCCAGCATATATATTTGATTGAATGTATCATGATATTGATGGCATAAAGATTGAGGTATTATTTTTTGTTAAAAAAGTTTGTCTTGACCATATATTGAAAATTTATTGCAAGATTTTAAGAGAAACCTGAATGTTTTATTTCGTTGTACTTTTGAGAAAAGTTTTTTTCTATCAAATCTTAATATGTCACCAATTTTTTATTACTTTTTTTTATAATAATGAACTTATATGCTTCTATTAAGTAAAACTACAAACTGTAAATTTTATAGGGAATTTTTTAATATGGCACTATATAAGCAGAATGATTCAGTCCAATACTGAGGTTTCATGGTGCAATGTAAACATTGATAAATAATAATAATAACATTCACATTGTATTTATTAGTCAAAATCATGTGCTGGTTTTATTTCTTATTTTATAGCCATATTGAATTAAATGCAATGATTAGAATTAATTTATTATTTTTGTATCTTAGATATAAAAATAACAAGACATATCCAGAAAAATATGGAAATACAGTTTAAATTTTTTTTTATTTCCAATATTGATAATCAGCTAAATCTTAAATTTAGTCAATAACTAGTGTCTATGAATATTTCTTCCATGAACAGTTCTTATATGAACTTGTAAACTATCCGATCTGTTACATACTGTTCCACAAATATTACACTTATAACAAAGCTCTTGACGATGAATTCTTCTATGTCGACTCAAGTTACAAGCCAAGCTGTAACTTTTACCACATATATCACAAGCAAATTTACCTGAAATACATTTAAAATAAATCAAATATGTATATGAACAAACATGTAAAATATAATATGTAAGAAAACTGATGAAACAATTGGATTATAAATCACTCATACATAATTAGTATTAATAATTGTTTATAATATGTGTGTTACATAGCATTAGTTGTGTGATTATAGAAGTACCGGAGGCCAAAAATAACTGAAGAAAAATGCATCTGTTTATCATTATTATTTATTAATATTCAATCCTTTTTTTTACCCTGAGTACCACACAATTTTTAAAAACATGAAATGCTTATAAAGCAACTGAATATTTATATGATTTAAATTTTGCATAGAGATTGTCCATTAATTATGTGATGTGAATTTTGTAGGTATTTTATTCTTACTTCTCCTTACTTCATAAGTTGATACTCCTAAATAGGGATGTGAGTTGGGCATTTATGAGGTAGGCAATTGACTGAGAATTTGCTCAAAACATATTTAAGAGCATAAATCTGGACATTTATATAATTAAAATATATATATATACTTTGACACCACTTTTAATAAGAGAGCTTATAATATAAACACCATTACAATTACTGTATATATATATATATATATTTTTTAAATAAAAATGAAATCTAGTGATTAATAAAAATAAAATATACTGACTACCAAACAATAAATGAAAAGTTAAAGTAGAAGCCATTTTTGAGTAGTTTATTTTTGTAATTTATAAATCATACAAATATTTTTTTCCTAAAATAAAAAAGAAATTTAATAACTAATAAACAGTACATGTAAAGTAATATAGAGGTCATTTTTCCAGTAATTTATTTTCTAATTTATAAATGCATACAATAATATTTTTTTAAAAATAAAAATAAAATTTAATAAATGATAAAAAATTTAATATGTTAGCCTTAGCCAATATAATATCAAAATAAAAACAGTATATATGTTTTATAGTAAAATGTTTTAGATTTAATTGTCAAATAATACTTTCCTACCACAATGATGTTTAAGAAAAAAGTTGAAGTGTTTAAACAGGGTCCAATTAACTTCTAAAGCTATGGGAAGCACAGTGTCATTTGGGGGCCCTGTTTCATCCGAGAAGAGTCTCCTAAATTCGACATACACAGAAACTGCCCAATGATACAAGATTATTCTAATTGCTACAAATATTATATTATAGACTTTCTCGATTTTGATTGGTTGGACAGTAATATTGCTTGATAAATTGATGATTTTAGTTTATTGGACAAACTGAGGAATTGTGATCATGCGGTTGAAACTGGTCAATTGCATGAAAAATTAATTTATTATGAAAAGAATTTTTTTAAACACTTTTTAAAATATATAATATATTAAGGAATTAATAATTTGAAAAGAAATTAAATAGAATTTTAGAATAGAATTAATATAATACAAAATTAGGGCTCCCAGTTTTCTCAATTTCGGCCCCTTCAAAATTTCCTAAGGGAAGCTCGTGCTTATTTAGTAATCAGAGCCTGTGTTTAAAAAAATTCTGTTCAAAATAAATATTGTAATAGGACTTAGTTCATTAGACTGAAAAACTGTAAAAACAAAGATTTAACACATTTATTTAATGATTAAACACAGTTAATCAATTAATCATAAGATTCAATCAATAAGTATTAGCCATAAATGTTAGTTTGACAATTAATTCAATATTTTTCAGAAGTGCATAACCAATTCATAAATACCTGGGAATTTTACATCATTACCCTCAAGTGATTTAGTGACAAGATTTAGATTTTTTTTTAAATAAAACAATATGTTAAATATTATGCCTGAAAAACTTTTGATAACTTTTTCCTGTATTTGCTGTTGTGGATGATTGCCCAATCTTGGCTAGCCTCTAAATTAATAGTGATATAATTTTTCTACTCTGGCCAGATCAACAAAATAAAATATGATAATACAAGTAATATATAGTGCATGTACTGTAATTTTGTGCATATCCATCATATTTCTGACAATTCAATTTTCTACCAGAATTCATTTTAAATAAAATGTGATTTGCTTTTACTTAGCACTTATTTGACTTATTTTTTTCAATAAAATTTCCAGTTAGAAAAAGTTTTAACTAAGCTATGATGGATACAAGTAAAATTACAGTAGATTTAGTTGTAGAAGAAAAATATGTATTGACTAAAATTTACCATTAGCAGTTCATTTGTACATGACAGATAAAATATTTCTTCTTGGTAAAAACATAAAATCTTGTACGCTGATAAAATGCTGGTGAAGCATGATAATATCTCACAGGGAATATTTTTTTTTATGGAGTTTATAACAGTCTTGAGCTCTGTTGGGAATCCTGATATTAACTATCACTTACTAGAAGAAATCTCACTGATTTTTAACTAATCTTAACAATTTGTCTAATCACCAAAGAAAAAGTATAGCCAATTTCAAATAATGGTAGTAATGGATTCATTCTGAAACACTGATTCTAAAATCATTCTTTAAATTTTCTCTATTTTTTAATTTATTATATGTGTTCCAATTTTTTGAATAATTATTGATCTAAATTGAGCTGTCTGCTACAGAAAGTTTGCTTAAAAGAAAGTTTGCTTAAATTGCTAAATCGATTTAACATTAGTTTGACATGCAAGCAGTATATACACCAAAGTAGATAACTCAATTTTCTGATGTTAGCTCTGAATCATTACTTTATTTTAAATCGATTTAAAACCAATGGCTAAATCACGATTTAAGACTGACTAAATCACAATGTAAGGCAATGGCTAAATCACAATGTGAAGCAATGTCTAAATCACAATGTAAGGCAACGGCTAAATCGCGATTTCCGATGTAGCAATTTAAGAAGCTGACTAAATCGAGATTTCCAATGTAAGCTTTAAATCATTTTAAGGCCCAGGTCTAGTTAAGATCTTACTGTCATTATTACAAAAAATTGTAGTTATTCTCTATAACATGTGTCAGAGATTACCAAATTTTACAATGTTATATTTCGATAAATGATAGGGTACAGTTCTTTTGTAGGAAAATTAAAGAATAAAAGAAAGTAAATTAAAATAAATACTCTGTAAGACTTAATTACACTCCCCCCCCAGTCTAAGTTACAATATGGAGCATTAATGTAAATGTACATATGTAAATTCAAAGAATAGGAAAAATAGTTGTGGTGGCCATCTTGCGCGGTCAATAAAACGAGTTTCTCGCAGGAAGCGATCAAGCTAGCCTTTTGCTCAGCGGATAAGACGCTCGCTTTCTGACCGTGGGATCTCCAGTTCGAACCCTGCCCGGGCACATCACCTGCACTGGTGACCTCGGACAAACGAACACGCTTCACCACCTTCGCTCTAGACCAACAGATGGCAGCACTGAAAACACCCCCAGCATCCAAAGCCTGCGAAACGCTCGCAGCACGAAAGCCTCTGTAACACTCAGAGCACACGACCAAAGCCTGTGTAATGCTCACAGCAAGCAAAGCCTGCCACGCCACGCATCATCGAGGGGTCACACGTGCAATTGGCGGCAGCACGACTACGACTACGACACTGTATCACTCTGGCACGCATGCAACATGAATGCATATCGCTCGTCCAACGTTAACGCGACGTTCTTCTCACTGGAGGTGGAGTACTGTGGCGGCCATCTTGCGCGGTCAATAAAACGAGTTTCTCGCAGGAAGCGATCGAGCTAGCCTTTTGCTCGGCGGATAAGACGCTCGTTTTCTGACCGTGGGATCTCCGGTTCGAATCCTGCCTGGGCACGTCACCTGCATAGTTAAGGAAAGATATAAAGAAAAGAATGTCTAATGCATATGTAACTAAACTATGCTGTACAGAATATAACAATGAATGAAAATAATATTGCATTAACTAAGTTGTTTGTATATTTTTTCTATTTTTTACTTTTTAGAGCTCTGGGAATAAATTTATCTGGCATGTTTTCCTCCCTTCTAGCAATCTACGATAATGTTTTGATAAAAATATGAAAAAGATTCAAATATAGGATGATTATAGAAGACTTCTATTTGGTGTTATCTGTTTCTAAAAATAATGACTGAAGTAAAATATTTTAGATTTTTGAAAATAATAATAATAATAATTTATTAAAAAAAAAGAGAGGGAGAGAGAGAGACTAGTAAATTTTAAATACCTTTTGATAAGAACATTTTGGCATTGACAAAGTTGAAAAGTATGATATTTACATTAATTACTAGTAAAATGGATAATAAAATTCTTTTTATGTATCTCATACATAATGTATACATGTATATATATATTATATGTATTATATATGTTTATGTATATATTATATCATTAAATTCCCTAGAAAATAAGGCATTATAGGACAACTAATTGGTTTCTAATGCATTAAGAAAATTTAAAAGACTTCAAGATTCTTTCATTTATATTTTAAGGGGAAAAAAGATTACATAATATAACTTCTTTAATCCGGAATGATCATGATTACAACGATTCCGGATTATAAAAAATTCTGGATTACAGAAATTTTGAAACTAGAATACATTTAGATAAATAATAATACTAATATCTATTTTTAATATGGATATAAAAAAAAGAACTTGATAATTGAATTGAACTTGCAAGGAACTTGATAATTGAATTGAACTTGCAAGGAACTTGATCATTGAAAACATTAAGAAAAATCAATTCAAAATGCTTGAAGATGCATCTTTTAAAAATAATTATGTATATTTTATGCAATGTTGCCATCTGTTGTAGGTTCCAAAAACAGCAAACATATGATTTTTTTTAAAAATTGTGATTTCTAAATTATAAATACTCAGTAAGTAATGCAAATCCCAAGAATAACAGAGATACCATGAAAAATATAGGAAAAAAATTCTAAAACCCTAAAAAATTATAGTGAAAATTTTAAGGCTTACAATAATTTAAATATATAAATATATATAATTATGTTAACATATTTAAAATTTTGACATATATGGCTAATAATATAAAATATTAAATATATAGCAACTACAAATATCAAAGTAAATCACAAGTTAAATACTCAAAAGAAATAATAATAATAAAAAATCAGATTTTGCGATGTTTCAGTGGCATCTTATTATTTTTGGAGAAAGAAAAATTGTGAAAATACTATTAATCACAAATTTTTACAACTTAACATTTAAAAAGACATCTATATTAAATACGCATGTAATTTAGAAAATTCTTACAGTTTTAAAATTTAAAAAAAAATATGTTGTATTATTAGGTAGTCTTTTCATTTTTCTTTACTAATTTCTGAAATTTATTCATATATGTGCTACAGCACCATTTATTATCTTTAATTGAAAACTTAGATATGTGTACAAAATATTCGGATTACAGAAGTTTCCGGATTAGAGATGTTTGGATTAAAGAGGCTATACTATAATATTAACAAAAGAAAAATTAAATAATAACAATTTATGCTTTATTGGTATAAGTAAAGTAAAATTACATGCTTAGAAATTCACATGGAATTATAAAACATGCGATAATTTTATCCAATACTGAAGTTTGATTTGGCATATCATTGAAAACATGAATAGCTATAATAATGAGGTTATTGATTTTCTGTATCTGCTACACTCTTTTGTAATTATATGGGTGTAATGTATAACACTAATCTATATTATTGATTTGATTAAGTTTTGTACCTTAGATAAGAAAATAACAAAAACACACTCCAGAAAAAGATGGAAATAGCAGTTTTATTATCTATATTGATATTTAATTACTAAAAATGCCACATATTTAATACAAACTAAAAAGTTCTATGAATATTTCTTCTATGAACAGTCCTTATATGAACTTGTAAATTATCTGATCTACTGCAAACAATTCCACACATATTGCACCTATAAGAAAGCGCTTGAAGATGACTTCTTTTATGCCGACTCAAATTACAAGCCAAGCTGTAACTTTTACCACATATATCACAAGCAAATTTACCTGAAATATATTTAATAAAAATTAAATATGTATATAAAAAGCAAATAAAATACAACATGCTATTTAATTGTTGAAAGAATTAAATAATGAATCATGTATCTTTTACTAATAGCAATTTCACTGCAGATAATAAATTGAAATTATGTTCTTTAATATAATAATTAAAACAAAATTAGAAAGGTATTAGTAGTTATCAAATTTTTGATATTTTATTTAATGTAAAAGTTAATAAATATGCACAGCTTTTTTCTTTCCTTTTCATCTACTGAAGGTTGAATATTTAATACTGTTTTTTTTCCTTCAAATATTATTCAATTTTAAAACTCAAAATGCATATACAGCAACATAACATACATATGGATTTAAAGTGTATGTGTAAGTTTTATACAGACACATGGAAATTTTGATTTTAATTGTATGTTCATTAATATTAAAATCTTTCTGTTGAACTTAAGAAATTTGCAAAATAGTATACAAATATTTCTAATGCGCAATTCCCGTTACAAAAAAAAAAAAAAAAAAAATCTTTTTTGATATAATAAATAAATAAATAAATCTTTATAAATAAAGAAGGTAATAAATATTTTGTTTTCACAACTGCAATTTTATAATTCATAAAAAATGATATTTTAGATAATTAAATTTTTTTTATAATAATTACAAATAATTTTCTATAACAATAAATACAAAGAGTATACCAAATTTTATAGCATAAAGATTTTACTTATTATACCAATATTACTCCATTTTTATGAGTAAATAATATATTGCTAAAATAAAAAGTAAAAAAATATTTACTAAAACTTACGTCATTTATTTTTACAAACTTAAAAATATTGTGAAAATAAATTTAAGTTTGAAATGTTACATTGGTTAACATGGAAAATCTCAACAACAAAAAATACAAAATATTAAAATTCTAAAAAGAAACTTAAAACATACTTATTTTCTCACAGAGCAAGCATATTGGAAGGAAATGTACAATGTTAATGGAAATAAATATCATAGCACAAAATTAGACAAATGCAGAATTATCGAAATGAATGTATAAAAATACAAAAACTATTATTGTGGAATAAAACTGGATAAAGAAAATAATTATTCTTAACCTTTTCTTTGTATCTAATACTAATCCATAAGCACATGCATGGAGTAGATCACATCCAACATTTTTTTTTCTTTTAAAAAAGATGTATATTTTACAGAAATTTCTACAAAACCATTAAACATTAAAAAAGTAATATACGTCAGTAGATTTGCTTTTAAAATGCATTTAGTTAAGAATGTAACAAGAGAAAAATCAGGTGAGATTTACATTTGCTAAAATTACAAAAATAGGTATATATGCTTCTGCAGCACTGCATCATTCAAATTGTTAGACAAATTCTCTAAAAATAATACTATTACTTTTTTTTTTTCTAAATCAAATCCTTATTTCTCTTTTAATCAATTCCTCAGCTGTACATGTATTTTGAAATCATAATTTAGAGTTGAGATGAACTGAAAAATTTGGTGATATTTAGAAATAGATATATTACATAGCTAAGTGTAAGCAAGCTAGATATAATTCACAGCTAAGTAAATCTTTATAGGTATAGCATAGTTGCTGATTTTTCCTACTTTTTGAGACCAATATTTTTATAAAGTAATGCTTGTCTTATTTTATCACAAATTTTCTATCTTTAAAAAAAGTAAATATTTTAAGTTTGAATTAGTGGTACTCATAAAATAAGAAAATTGGCAACAAAGTATGCATTTTGTAAAAAAAAAAAAAAAAAAAAAAAAAAAAAAAAAAAAAAAAAAAAAGTTTAATAAATCAGAAAAAATATAAAATTTACTAAAATAGAATATTGAGGTTTGCAAGGAATAATCCCATTTTGTATAGTCCCAACAGCCTCCTTCCCCCCCCCCCTTTTTTATATATAAATAGATAAAAGTAAAAAACTTTCATGTCAATTTTTTCTGAGATAAGAAATTCACCTTAATTAATTTGTATGGAATAATAATAATAATTGAAATATTTAACTACTAATAACATATTTAAAAAGCTCATTTACACGTTAATGCAAAGAAAAATCCTTTTAAGATTCAATCATTATTACAAAGTATTTTCAGAATCTAAAAAAACAGCAACATTAAAAAATATGTTTAAGTATCCCTTAACTCTAAAAAATTAGTAAAAATGCTAAAAATGGTGAAAAACTCATTTTTTAGTGTTGAATTTTTCTTTTTTTTTTTGGGGGGGGGGGGGGGGGGGATTCCTCTTTTGAGCAATGAGATCCCTACAACCACTCCCAAAGTTTTGGGATTTTGTGTTTTCAATGGATAAAATTCGTAATGCCTGACCTTAAATCCATCACACGTACAAATGCATCTGAAGCCACAGAAGTCTTTCCCAGAGAAAAATATTTGAATTCAATGCTGTCTTCCTTATTGTCATTAAGTCATAGTAAAACGAATGAATTCCAGTAAAATATAGTAAAAGTCAATCACATTCTAAATGGAATAATAAATAAATAATAGTCCATTTTTTCCAAATCAGTTCATTTGAATTATTCTTATTTAATTACAGAGTTCATTCTTAATCTTTGAGCAGTTTTTCCCCCCCGTTTCATCAATAAGGGTTTAAGAGATACTTCACTTTGAAAATGGATTAAGATTATAAAATTTTTTATAAAGTGGGGAGGGGGCGTTTGATCGGAAAGGGCGGATTAACAGGATTTTACAGTACTCCACTCTCTGAAAACTATTCATGTTATTTAATTAAAAATATATATATATATATCAAATATATTTTAAGTTGTTTCCATTACAAAAAATAAAAAACTACCTACTGCAGCCACTTAATGGGAAGCAATTCTGGAAAGTTTCAATGTATTTTTACTGATAATGGATACTCAAAACACTCTCGACTCAAATGTATATATATATGCCATTATTTTGTCATGTGATAGCATCCTTATTTATAAACCAATTTATGCGATTAAACATGTGTCCAGGATTTACCAAGATATATCAAATTAAAAATATGTAAAAAATAGAGTCCAAAAAGTTTTTACATTTAACTTTTCATCCTCAATACAATGATTTCTGAGCATTTTTAGGTGCGTTCGTAATTATATAATACGTAGCACCTATAGTGGTCGTTCAGTCCGTCCGTCTGTCCGTCCGTCCGTTTGTCCGTCTGTCCGCATATAACAACGCAAAAACTACCCAACCGAATCGTTTGAAATTTAAAATACATAATTATTACATAATTTTGTCGAGTCATTTCAAATTTTATGAGAATCGGATGGATAGATCAATTACAGGGACGATCAAAAGTATTCCATTACATTACGGTCAATGGGGAAAAAAGTTTCAAATGCATTTTAATCGTTTGAAATTTAAAATACGCAATTATTACATAAATCTGTCGAGTTATTTCAAATTTTTTGATAATCGTGTGCATAGATCAATTACAGGGACAATCAAAAGTATTCAATTACATTATGGTCAATGGGGAAAAAATTTCAAATATACTCTAAACGTTTGAAATTTAAAATACATAATTATTACATAATTTTTTCGAGTTATTTCAAATTTTATGAAACTCGGATGCATAGATCAATTACAGGGGCAATCAAAAGTATTCCGTTACATTACGGTCAATGGGGAAAAAAGTTTCAAATGCATTTTAATCGTTTGAAATTTAAAATACGCAATTATTACATAATTCTGTCGAGTTATTTCAAATTTTTTGATAATCGTGTGCATAGATCAATTACAGGGGCAATCAAAAGTATTCAATTACATTATGGTCAATGGGGAAAAAGTCTCAAGTATATTCTATACGTTTGAAATTTAAAATACATAATTATTACATAATTTTTTCGAGTTATTTCAAATTTTATGAAAATCGGATGCATAGATCAATTACAGGGACAATCAAAAGTATTCCATTACATTACGGTCAATGGGAAAAAATGTTTCAAATGCATTTTAATCGTGTTACACTCATGCGAACTTAATAAAATTTATATGCAACTATAAAGTACATATTATAATATACACCTTACATAATTTGTGGTGCAAAGAACATTTGTTATTGATTTACAAGGCCACACAAAAGTATTCCATTACAAAATGGTATAGGGAGAACATTGTTTGATGAGCGTTTTAATTGTAATTCACTATTTACAATGTTATGAGATTGATATATGAAAGTAATATTTTTAAAACTTCGTTATCGTTCGAACGCACCTAATTTGCTACGCTTCACGTGCAATTTCCAACTTGTTTATTTTGGCTTTATTTTTAAAAAATGGCTGAAAATAACAATTTGAAGTTCTAGGGTGGATGATTTTTCCATAATCAGGTTTTCTTCATGAGCTTTAGAAATGTTGTTTCTCATAAATTCATTTTACTTGTTGTAACTTTGTTTCAACTCATATACATCTAAAAATACATATAGTCATGCCAGTCAGTATCAGATTATCATCAAATTTGATGACAAAAATAGGTCACCCTAAAAGAAGCCTATTTAATGATAGTTAATTTTTTAAAATTCCTATTCACAAATTCGGTTTTGATGAAAACTGGAAGTTGTCTATAATCAGGTCCTACGCTTTTGTGTTCCAAGTTAAATTAGCTGAATTCTAATAAGAAAAAAGGAAACTGCCCCTTTCTCCTTTTAGAGGTTAGAAGGATTTTTTAAACTCATTTTAAATGTTTCTTGAAATCTGTTTAAACGTACCCACTAATAGAAAGTAGGAAGATGGCTGCATCCTCATATCAAATTTCTACTGTCAACTTAACACTTATTCATGAATATTTAAAGTGTAAGGATTGTGCATTTGTGCTGTTAACGAAAAAGAGTTATAAGCAGTTTAAAGAATTATTATTATTTTTTTTCCTTTCAGAAATTGCAGCAAAATTAGAGCAGTTCATGTGTCCAAACACATATGCAATGAATATCTGAACAGAAATTAAGACAATTTTTTTATTTAAAAAGACTAGGTTGTGTATCAGCTTAATTTTATTTCTTTGTAGAATTAAAATGGGATCATTTTTTAAAAATATTTTTTCAACCTAATATTTAATAGAAATTTATCATGGAGAATATTGTTTAGAAATAGTGGTAGACTAAAAAACAGCAACCCTTCACCTACAATTTCACATTTATATTATAAAGAAACCTCTTTTGGTGCTGCTCACAGCCATCATGGAGATCTGGTGCATTTTAGAGCCCTATATTAGAAAGTTTGAGAATCAATGAAACTTTTCTGTTAAAATCATGTTTTTGGATTTTACAGCAGTATGACTTTCAAAAAATGCAATTTTCATAAACCACTTATCAAACTATTAACATAGAATAAAAAGCATTTAAAAATACAAATTAGTCAATAAGTACAAAATGTTGAAAAAAGTTTAAAAATTCTTTCAAGAACTTGTGAATTTGATTGTGAAAAAATACAACATTATATTCACATTTTTGGCAAGGAAAAAGTTGCTGTTTTCTTTCCCTTTTTTTTTTTTTTTTTTAAAGTAGAGCTTTTTGGCAACCCTAGCTGAATGACATAGCTGCTTGTCGCGTGTGAGCAATGGTTTGGACTTTACTAAAAACTGTAATGTCTGATCTAATTATTTTGTATTTCACTAAAAATAAAATAGTTTTCAATGATCTTGGAACTATTAACTGAAATATATTTAATATTTATACATTTATCATCTGCATAAAAAATCCCCTAATTCTTGTTTCTTAAGCCATCAATTATCAAATAAAATTACAATTCAATTTAATTTATATACATATACTACGGGAATAAAGGAGGCAAAAATTTTATAACACCATATACGGCAAATTAACTCAGTTTTGGCATGAAATAAACAAATATAAAACCAATAAGAAAAAATTAAAAGTATCAAAAAAATACATAAAATATGATTTTAACAGATAAGTTTTATCGGTTCTTTAACTTTTATGTATAGGTCTACCATAGGAGTCCAGGTTTCGATGGTAAGTGCGTGCAATTCCAAAAATGGTTCCCTTAAGAGTCCACTCAACTTGCTCAAAAAAAAACAAACTTGGATGAGAATGTAAAGTCTATGGGGACATTATCTTCAAATACCTTGCTTAAATATTAATATTATCACATGATTTTTTTTTTTTTTTTTTTTGTGTGTGTGTGTGTGGGGGGGGGGGGGGGGATAGGATAGCCGAGGATAATTTACAACTGGGCTAGTTTTAACTTTTTCGATTTTCATTTCAGATTTTAAAAAAATGCTTAAATTTTCGGAACCAGTTAAGACCGGTTCTGAAATTAAAGGTATAATATTAAAAAATACATAAACAAAATCAAAAAAGTAAAAGCTAGCCCAGTTGTAGATTGTCCTCAGCTGTTTTATGCAAAAAAATCAACTAAAAATATTAAAATTTGAGCAAGTTATTTGAAAATAATGCTGCCACAGATTTAACATTATCATCTGGGTCTTTTTGAGTGAGTTGAATGACGTCTTAACAGTAGTGGACAAACTTGATCACCAGCAGGAATCTGACAGCTGAACACAGAATAATAAAATATTTCATCCAAACCTAGCTACATAAATTAAAAAAAGAAAAAAAAAATTGCTGACTTTACTTAAGTAATTTAGTATTATATTTAAGTAGCGCTATATCATACACATAAAATACTAGCAATAATAGATAAAGAATCGTGACATATAAGAAAGAAATGAGTTACATGGCTTTGGAGTGAGAAGAAAGCTCTACCCACATATTAGGAAAAATATTATGATAAAAAGGAAAACTTACAGCTCACTTAGTTTTACTATCAACGTTATGCCCAATGCTAGAATTTCTAATGTTTTACCCCAAAACCCAATATTTCCTTCTTTTAAAATATTCCAATTTTTTAACAGCATCCTAAAGCCAACATCTACAAGTTAGATAATTAGTTATTTGCATCATTATCATAAAAAAAAAAGATAAATAATATGGGATTTCAGAAAAAAAAGTTATATTTGAAATAAAATGTAATAAAATCACATATAAATATTTACTCAAAAATTTATATTAAAAATAACCACACATTTAAAAAAAAGTATTGTATTAATAAATTATTATATTCTCCCAAACACATAAAAATAATTTTAATTTCATTAGGAGAAGAGTCAGCTTTATCATTTCAAAAGAAAACACATTCAAGTTATAAAATAATTTTATTTCTAAATTAAGTACTTAAAATCATATACAGAATTCAATACTCAAAATAAATAACAAAGAATATTATGTCTTTTGTTTTAATGACAGAAAAAGATAAACAGTTATTTATGTACTTGTTTGATAATATCATAAAAAGAAGTTATTTAAATTCTTCTTCATTCAATACTTATCTATAATTTTTCTTTTGTTAAATTATTTCAACAGTTTAAAGAAGTATGTCCAACATAAAAATTGAAATATTCATGCTTAATAAAATATTCTAAATCCAAATTATCAATTTAAATATATTAAAACAATGGAGTTATTAACTTTCTGCATTGCAAACATCTTATTCAGTATAAAAGGATGAAACAAATTATGATTGCCAAAGGAGGATTTTGGGAAAAAGCAAGAATGAACACACACACACACACACACACACACACACAAAAAAAAAAAAAAAAAAAAAAAAAAAGAGAGAGAGAGAGAGAGAGAGATATGAGGACAGTAAAAATTTAAATATTTCTTTATATGGGAAAAAATATTTGATAGAATAGTATATACAAGTTGTAATTTTTTCAACTCAGTGAAAATTTTCCTGACCAAGAGTCAAATTCAGGACAGCTGGCTTAAATTGCTAATACCCAACCATTTGAGTTGCCTAAACAATTTCCAGCTGACACAACTCATTCAGACAACCTTTAGGGAATAACTTCTGGCTTGTTACTGGAAACAGCCTGACAGAATAAATCTCAGGTAAAAGAAGTCACTCCAATAAAAGATGCATATGTAATTAGACTTTATTATTTTAAATAATCATATGGATTTGTAAATCTTTATATGTATTAACTTAATTTATTTTTTGAAAATAGCAATCAAAATTACTATTTCATAAGCAATAACGAGTAAATAATGATAATATCTTCCCATACCTGATGAAATTTATAAATGAACATAATCCTAAATTTACTTTATTACTTTTTCATTATAATTATTTTTATTTTCCAAAGCAGAAATCAATATAAACATTGCAAAAGAAGAAACAGCAATTGATATAAATAATGGAGTAAAATATATAAATTGAGAATATTTTTCTAGAAATTTTGTATCAATAAAAGTTAAAGAACAGTGATGCAGTTGGACTTTTCTAATACTCAATTCTTTGGACCCAGATATTTAAAAAAAAAAAAAAAAAAATGTAGGTTCTTCTTTCTTTGTAGTAATAAGATAATTTCAATATATTAATCAAAATATATCTTTCATCCTAAAAAAACCATTACAAATTACTTTATGCATTCTTTTTCCCTCTTTAACATATGCAGTAAGGTGCAATAATATCACTGAATGGCCATATAATATATGTATAAAATGTAATGAGTGATTATGTTTTTTTTTTTTTTTTTTTTTTTACTTAACAGCTCTGCTCTTTCATCACGTGACGAGCGGGAAAGAGAGTGAGGAGAGGGGGAGGTATAAAAAAACACAGAAGTGTGTCATAGGTAATGGAAGGAACCTGCGAATGTTTAGGGCAGGTTCAAAGAATGTAAAATTATTATGGTAGTTTACATATATGTGTGCTAAGGGCACGGTTTGTAGATTTTATTGAAAGAAGAGGTGTAAAGTGTGTTTTGAAGAGAATATGTAATCCGGAATTCATAATTTAATTGTTTGTGTTTCCAGTCATGCTGTATTCATCCTGTTATTTGTGTTCCATGTGCTAATTAAATTTTTGTTTTCGTCTTGATCTCTTGGATTTTATTTGGATATACACAAGTTGTTTGATAGAATGTTGTGAAGAAAGATGTAGGGTTATGACATAAAATTCGTTAAAAACAGCTGATCGATCTATCAAGAAATTAAGAAATGTTTGATGACACAAAGCATTCTGAATTACTTAAAGATGTTAATGAAATGCCTTAGAAACTAATGTTATCTGTAATTAGCTAAATGATGAGACTAAATATTTATTTTTTAGATAAATGCTTTAAAGCTTATGAATAATTTGAAGTACTTTGGATTTTTAGTTCGGATGAGTTTTAAAAATTCTGTATTAATTAATTTCAAGAGTAAGGGAAAATTACTTCAATAAGTCAATTATTTTTTAATAGAATGTATAAATAGATTAAAAATGTTAATATAAAAATAGCATAATCAGAGAAAGATGTTAATAAACAGAACAGAAAAGTTATAAGAGATGAAATAATGTTGTTAATACATGCACTCACTCCCTGCTTTTTATTTATTTATTTTTGTAAGGCCATTTCACTCATAACTCACAATCCTGCAAAAAAATTCTAATTTTTTGCTTTTTGTTCATTTTTTGATTAGCTATAGTTATAATAAAACTATTTTGCTGGGTTTTTTTTTTTTTTTTTTTTTTTTTTTTTTACACATAAATGAAAAGCGTCTTCTAATATTCAGTTTGAATAAAAAAATAAAAGCTATAAAAATAATTATACAAAAGTGGAGGGAAAAAAAGAAACAGATGAAACAAGAAAATAATTTTTTAGAGGGAATAGATATATATATAGAGAGAGGGATAGGTGGACAAAAGAGATAGAGGGAAAAAAAAAAAAACAAAAATTATAGGTGATAGATTATACTCTCATTCCAACCAAGTATAGGTAAAAAATACAAATTAAGTTTTGTAAAATACAGTTGAAACTTTACTGAAGGAGAGATAATATAAGAAATTAAAGAAAGCAGACAATCAGAAATTGAAGATAGTTTGGAAACAGAGAAAGAAAATGATAGTGAGGATGACTTAGTTTGCATTAAAGAAGCATTCCATGAGTTGAAAACAATATGCAATTTTGTGATGCAGACAGAAAATACGCATGAGGTTGTAGAAGTAATGGACGATTTCTAGAAGATGCATGCCGAAAATAAGAGGAAACAAATGAAGATAACAGATTATTTTAGAGTTTAATATTTTTTCTATTAATTATTAATTTAATTTCAAAAAATGTTTAAACAGTAATTAAATATGACTTTTTTTTATTTACTTTTTTACTATCTTAACTTGTTGTAACATAAATAATCTTTAGAACTAGGAATTGAGACATAAATTTTTTTTTTCCCTCCAAGATTTTTTTTTTTTTTTTTAAACAAAAGAGTTGTGTTAAACATGAAATACTTTAGAAACAAATTGAGGTATTTGCATTTAAAATATAAAATTATTGAGTCATTATGTATTTTGTAATTAAAATTTATTATCTTTTTGCTCAAAATTTTAGGACTCTTACTGAGATTATTTTCTTTTATTTATCTTATTAAGATCAATTTATAATAAAATTGGAAGTTGATAAATATTTGTTTGAATATCTATATAATTTAAGTAACAATGATAATTAGGTACCAAGAAACACAAAGGGATAAAAAAAAAAAGCATGTTTTGGGTATGTACTATAGTAAAACTGATAACATGAACTCCCCCCCTCCCCCCACGAGAAGTTCATGTTAACTAGGCTTCACTAGATTATCTTAGCTGATAATTATATATTAGATTTTACAGAAAACAAAAACAAACAAATTAAAAAAATATATAAATTCATTTAAAATTCTATGCATATTTTTTTAGTTGCTGATTAAATTCTACAATCAACTTTCTTTGGAGTCCACTGCTAAGTTTTAAGAAAGAGCTGTCAAATAGTAAAACCCTGTTTACTTTAAGCATGATGCATGATCTGATATGAGTTATACGATGAATAAGATGACTAAGCCATGAATAAATTTATACGATGCTAACAGTGGGATACTTTCAGATAACACAAGTGAAATGAAATTTAATATATCCATAACAAAACCATGTGCAAATGCATTAATATCCAACATTTTGAAATTAATGAAATAACAAGTCAAGCTCCTGCTAAGCACTATACAAATAAATAAATAAAAATCTATGTTTGTAAAGATTTTATTTTATTTTTTATTTGGGGGGGGGGGGGTGAGAGGGAGGGGTTAAAGACATATTCATGCATTTATTTATATTAATTTTACCCAATCTATTTTATTATAAAATGCTTTTAATAGGATCAAAGAGAATGCAAACTATTTTTCTCCTTAATTATATAATGAAAATATACTTGGAATTTCATTTTGATAATAATATTTTTGGATAAAGCAATGGTCTTCTCACTTACAGACATTTTTGATAAATTTCAATTCAATTTTAAAATAATTTATTAAATAATACACATAATTTTTTATCAAAAAATTATAAATAATAAAAGATGAAAAAGTTCTAAAATCATAAATTATACACATAAATTATTTTAAAACTTCCTTAAAAAGGAAAATCTTGCATAATTTACAGTTCTTATTTACATGAAATCAGACACAATAACAATAATAATATAACAAGAATATTTGAAATAGGGAAAGTTTATAACTACTACAGTTCATAAAAAATCTCTATAAACTATTAACACACAGCTGTATAATCTAGTAAAATTTAAAATTTATTAAACACATATTGCATATTTATAAAAGGCTATGCTTGTAAATCATCCAAAATGATTGGGAACTTATGCAGTTTTAAATAAAATATATTCAGAGTTGCTTAATCACATTTATGAAATTCTCTTTGGTGTCTAACTAAACTTGATTTCCATGAATACACTTGCTGACAAATATCGCAAATATAGTACTTTTTTGTCCCAGAATGCTTGTACATATGACGTTCTAAAGAGAATTTATTTGATAAATGACTCTGACAAATATTACATTGCCATTTAGAATCTGATGTTTGAGAAGGAAGCAGTTCATAAGATCTTATTTCAACAACATTCAATCCTGAAAAAACAAAATGTGAATATATTTCAGATTAGAAAACAATAATAAAATAAAAAATATAAGATATAATCACTCTATAAAATGGCACACAGTTAAAATAGATTTTTTTTTTCAGTTTTATAGTTATGAAAAGAGGTTTCTAAACTTTTAAAAAGGAAAATAAAAATTTCAATTACATCCTTTTTTTTTTTTTTTTTTTTTTTTTTTACCTACTTATTTTATGCAATAAACAAATATATTTATTTATTATATTATCAGAAAATCCTGGAAAACAGGCAAAAATTATTCATACTTGGATGCCACTTATTATCAGATATATTTGAAAATGAAGCATTCAATTTTGTCAAAATAATTTTTAATTTATGGTTGGCTTTACAAAACTAAATAATATTCTATTTGCAGAAAACATAATTTTAACTTAAATGTGGAACATAATGTTTGTCAAAGGAAACAAAATCATCTTTTTAAAACACCAATTACTGTTTACAAGAGACATACTGAAATAATAATAATAATAATAAAAAATACTAATATTTTTTATATCATATATACAAAGAAAAAAAATCTTATTATAAGATTTTTTTTTCTTTAAAAGGGTAGAGCATGTAATTCTCTAATATTAAAAAAAAAAGGTTGTCATTATTTATTAATAATGATAGTTCATCATGCAATAACTTCTAAATACACGATGATAACATACGAAAAATATTAAAACATTTCATGGTGTGGTTTTTCTAGGTAATGTAAATGTTTTAACAGGAAAAATAAAAACAGTACTCCATGTTTTAAAAACAGAATGAACTACATAATTAAAAAAAGGCAAAATATTCCTCATATTATTTTAAAAGTCAAATTATTGCAGAAAAATGAAAAAATGCTATTCAAATGGGAACTATGTCTTATAATTTAAATCATAAAATGAGTTTAGAGATGTGAGAATTTCTAACTTTCATTGTGTTTTTATGGTTGATGCTGTTATTTTTGTTACCATAGTTTTTACCTTTAGCACTGAATTACATCATTACTCAGAGAACACCTTTTTTAGATCATGGGTGTGTCTAATTAAGTCACTAATGATAATGCCCACAGACATTCTTTAATTTTTCTTTTAGAAAACCGCACTTTTGCTTTCTGACATATTATCATTAAAAAGTTTTTCTGACTTTATTTTGGAAATTTTATTTTTATAAAATTTAATTTCTGTTTATATGAATCAGAGTCTCTTAAGAGTTCGAAACATCAATCGCTTAGCTGAAAAAAAATGCTTGTTAACAAATATGGACAAAACTTATCACTATCAGAAATGTTACAAAAAAGCCTTTCAAGGTTGACTATTTTTTTTCTGCTATATTTAAAAGCCCAGGAGGAAAGGACACTTATAAGTTCATGGTGATCAAATCATAAAAATTGTGTTTATTAAAAGGATATCTTCACTTTCTAACTTCAATTATATTATTCCAAGACAATGGTAAAAATAAAATTTCTTTCATAATTTCTGATCACAAAGAATACAAAGTAGAGTTTTTGGAAAATATTTAAAATTCATAACTGCTTAAAATTCTATTCAATTGCCCCTCTATTTTAAAACTACTAGGAGCCTTTATATAGAAACAAATCTGTGAATTTTCAGTAGCAGAACTCAAATTTAAGACAATATTTTAACAGAAAATTTCATTCCAGGATACTAGATTTTCAATCATTCTATTATATCTTTCAAGGAGTACTTCTGTTATGAAATGTTACAATGATTGAATGTCACCAGAATTTATAAACAAGTATACTTGAAAGTATAAATAAAAGCTTTTCTACATGTATTTTAAAAGCAAAATTTTATTTAAAAAGTTCTGGCACAATTTTGTCCCTTAAAGATTCAAACTGAGTGGTACATATAGTATTCTAACCTTCAAAGATATGGATAACTTAAGATTATAAAGATTAAAAATTTTGAACTCCTGATGTTAAATTAATTTTTAGTATTTTCATTCATATTTTTTTGAATATATGTATACACTATCTGGCCAGAAGTATCCAAACCTTTTCGATTAAGACATTTCATTGAGTATCAAGAGCAATACCTAATAAATTTTTGGCTTCATATTTTTTAGTGAATATTTAATTGTGAAGCCATTTAGGTGACCAACAACAAATAGAATATAACATACTGAATATATTTTCAAATGAATTATACATTTGCAAATGATCTGTAGCTCTAGTAAATAACTACATGGCCCTGTAGAACATTTGTGTATAAATAGCACATATATTTATAAAAAATATAATTT
Source organism: Maratus speculifer (assembly GCA_964019185.1). NCBI lineage: Eukaryota > Metazoa > Arthropoda > Arachnida > Araneae > Salticidae > Maratus > Maratus speculifer. Next base: position 276,972,998 of record OZ025298.1, read on the forward strand.
AAAGAAAATTACACTTTTTTTGTTTATAACATGCAGGAGTTTCAATAAAATTTAGCACTACTTTTAAAAAACTTGACAAAGTTTAGTTAGAAGTATTACATTGCAATTAAAAAATGAATATAATATTTAAAATATGATGAATGAAATGTGAGCATTTGCATAAATAATTTTTAACAGTGCATGCTAAAAGATATAAAAAAAATATGTTTTCATAATTTTATAGTCAACTGCAGAAGACAACTCATAAAAAAAAGGCTAATCAATGATAATTTTGAAAGATATCAGCAATATGGTGAGTTAAATTTCAATTGATTTCTAAAAGTGGTTGAATGATAAAGGATTTTTAACAAATTGTAATTTTTAATTTTTTTAGTTGTCATGTTTTAGTTCTGCATGAAAGAAACACCAAAAAAAAATATCATGCCAACTAAAAAAAGAACAATGAAATCAAAGTATTCATTTAAAAACTACAAATGAATTTATTTAAAACTTTTGTTCATTAAATACATAATGAAAAAAAAAATAAATAAAAAATAACAACTTGTGGACAATATATCATCAAACTACTAAAAAAAAAAAAAAAAAAAACAATATTTAGTTCTGTTTTGTTGTTGATATCTTTCCAAATTTTCATGGTATTTGAATGGCCTTTTTATATGAGTTGCATCACATAATTGATCCAAAAATCAGGGGGAATGGGGAAGTTATCATTTGCACATATGCATTAAAAAAATTATTTCTTACAAATGCTCAGATCTCATCAAATATTTAATATATTCATACTCTAATTGCCATATTTTGTTTCTTCAGCATTTTGTCAATTTCTCTGACAGTTGTGTTAAATTTAGTTGAAAATTCTGAATACTAAAACAAGCAACAACAAAAATGCATATATACATATTTTTAAAGAAACTTTAATATCTTCAGGAATATATGTGCTATTCATACACAAAAGAACACAAATCATGTACAGCATTTACATAATCAACTACTTCAGTTACAGATAATACCACACATTTTTCTTTTCAAAGATTGGTAGCAAAAAAATTTCCGATTTGTTGGTTACAATTTAGTTGCGCTGGTAGCCAACCTTCGCTGAAAAATATGAGATCAAACATGTTCATCACATTGCTAAAGTTTCAAAAGAATTCCTTAAGTATTTCTCTGAATATTTACAAAACATCTAAAATTGAAAGCATCTGGTGCCTTTTAACCATATAGTATAAGATGTTAATATTAAGTTTCTCAAATGCAATGAACTTATTCGTAAAAGCTTTTATAAATTTTAAAAGTGAAATTATAAACTAGAAAATTAATATTTAAAATAAAACATTATAAATTTCAGTTTTTAGACATTTTGACAGAAATTCATATTTTCTCATGTAAAATTTTAATTATTCTAAAATAAATAAATAAAACACTATAGTAATTTAAAAGATCATAAAAATTAAATAAAATTTCATTTTATATATATAAATTTACACTAACTACCTCAATTACTTTATTGAATTTTTAAATGATTTAATTAACACTTTTTACCTATTATAAATTGTTTTCAACCATATTGCACAAATATAACATGCAATTAAATCTGAACATTATAACAATACATTTCATTTTTGAGACTCCCCTTGAATAACCTAAATTCTAAAGCTTTAATATTTACTGAACAAATCTGAAAAAAAAAAAAAAAAAAAAAAAAAAAAAAAAATATGGAATTTTATATTAAGCCTAATTTGAATGCCTAAATATATTTCTGGATGGTAAAGTTAGGTATTAATAATTAAAATTTATTAAGTTTGTTTCCATTTCAAGATAAATCTAGAGAACATTTATAGAGATGAATTCTAATTATGTTTCTTTAGATTTAAAAAAAATAAAATAAAAAAAAAATAAAATAAAAAAAAATAAAAAAAAAATAAATAAATAAAATAAAATTACTTTATTTTGCAATAATTTGGTGAATAAAAAATGGTACACACATATGTATAAGAGGCATGCATTAACATAAAAATTATTAGGACAATGTAACTTTATGTAAAGATGTATATATATGTATAAAAAAAGTTTCATAAACTAAACATTAAGAAATCATTTGTATTTTGAATGAAAATAGTCACTGAAAATCAATAATTAAAACAAATGATTATTTTAATATACATTGTAAAACAAATTTTTTATTTAGTAAAAATGTTACATCTTTTTTTTTTTTTTTGACTAATTTAAATAGATATTTTTGGCCTCCACTTCTCAAAACAGTGATCCTCACCTTCTTTAATTGCAGAATTCTGCATATAATTAAGTTAAAAATTATAATAAAGGTATCTGAAATGTAAGTACTCCTGAGCATTCTGTTTCTGACAGTTAATTATATAATTTCAGTAAAATCTTCAATAACATAAAATATAAAAAACTAGGGAAAAAAGAAAGAAAGTAAGTAAGACAGAAAAACATTTTATGACATATTTCTATATGATTCTTCTAAAAGAAAATTTTTCATAGAGATACATATCTTTCAAAAAATTCTATAATAAACAGTCAAACATTTTTATGAAAAAAATCGTCAAAATTAATTATTAAAATCTATTTTATTTGAAAAGTAGATTTTTCCCCTTTTAATATTAAAGCTATATATCATCACCTGAGGATAATAAAGTTCTATCTGTGTTTTTTGGGAAAAAAAAAAAAAAAAAAAAAAAAAGACTTACCAATATAGAAATATTCTATTTGTATCTATGAAGGTATTTCTGGATAAAAATAATGTCATATTATGATTGTAATGTCATATGTAAATTATATATAATATCATTTTGATGCAAATAAAACCTATCTATATTGATAAGTCAATTTTTTCAAAAACACAGATATAACTTTATTATTCTCAGGTGACGATATATAAATACAAAGAATAAATTTGATTGTTTCTTCTTAATGTTTCAGCAAACACTATTTTTAAAATCTCAGTCAGAAAGTATCTATTTCTACCAGTGTCAAACGACACCTTTTAAAAGATTTAAATTTAATGATTTTTAATTTATAATTTTTAGAGTGAAGCAATTAGAACTCATTTTTTAATAAACTGAAGACTTTTTTATGCTTATAACATTCAAAAACTACACGCAAAATAACCATGAATTAAAACTTTAAAAAGGTTGTAAATTGATCTTGATAGGAAGAGTGTTAAATAATAATAATGGCATAACTATATATATAAACAAAACAATTTTTCATATCTGCTTCTTAAATTCTTAATGTAGGGTGGGATTTTAATTAAATATCTTCTTTAATAATCAGAAAATATAATAATGAAAATAACACATTAAATAAAATATAAGAAATGTAATGCAGAGCTTCTAAAATTGTTCTTGGTGGATAAAGCCACTAACTTTCGTAAACTCATGATGCTTTCTTCTAATGTGGTAGTTTAGGCTTTCTTTCCACGAAAAATTTAAGCCACAAACTTCACACGAATACTGAGGAGTCTCTTCAACATGACGTCGGATATGTCTAGCCAAGGAATATTTTGTAGCTAAATCTTTTCCACATACTGTGCATTTCCAACCATGGCCATCTGAATACAAAGTAAAAAATAATTTTATTTTTGAAAAATCTATAAAATACACAAACTATTGATAATAAAACAGCATCTATCTCATGAATAGTAAAACTGAAAATAGTAGGCTGAAAAACATATTAATACATATTATTATTAATCAAGTTTACCAGTGAATTTTGTTTTATCATTAACAGAGAAATATAGACACATACAGTAGACTCCCTCAAATCCGCACAGCTTGGGACCAGAGGTTTTGCGGATTTCTGGTCATTGCTTTGTTTACATTTTTTAAAAAGTAATTTGAATGTAATTAATAATGGAATCATAAGTATAATGAGTGCTTACAATATGTTAAAATATTAAAATAAGTGATAAACTAAAATAATAAAAATTTAGATAGTTTTTAAAATGATAAAAATACTAAAAGCAAAGGTCAAATTAATAATCAATAATGTACAATTAAATATTCATTATAAAGATGAAATGTGTTTTTCCTAAATTATTCAATGAAACTTGCCTCATAAAGGCTCATTACTAATTCACATCAAGATCATAAATTATTGAAGCTTTATTTCAGGTTTAGCCAGACTTAATAACTAAAAAAGCTTGATTAATATATAAATATATTTGGTAAGATTGTGATTACCAATAATATCAGCAATATCTTTATTTTTTCAGAAATAAATTATTCTTTCTTCATGAAAAATCATGAATTCAATAACCTTAACAAAAATTACAATTTAAAAAATATATAGAATTGATATAAAACTAAAAAAGTCAAATTTTGCACCTACATCTGAACTGAATGTTTCATTGTTTACATCCGTAAAATATGTGCGGATTTGAGGAGTGCGGATTTGAGGGAGTCTACTGTATTATGTTTCAACGATTAAAGAGTCTAAGAAAGAATTTTTTGAAAGATACTGTTTTCTTTTCAATAATTTTGTAAATATAACCATAACACTGTGACACTGTATGGAGTTATCGATGCATTTATAATTTTTATATATTATATAATAAAAAAAGTAAAATTAATTAAACATATCAGCAATTTAAGATACATTTTTCATAATTAAAAAAATCATAGAATCATTACAAATTAAAAATACTTCAACTTTTCATAATCATATAACTTTAATCTTTACAGAATCATCAGCAACTTGAATTTCCTTTCAAAATATAATTTATATTTTTTCATATTAGATTATAAAATAGACATCATAAGGCTAATCAATAGTTAACACCTACACATTTCAAGTATTCTCTTTGAATGTGAAAATTCAGTCAAACTTTAATCTAATGATAATCATTTTTAGATAGAAAAGTGCATCTTAAATGCCAGAAAAAATAATTAAATATATTTTTTCACTAACTTATTCTAAATATTCCTATCTATAAATTTTATATAAATTATTTAATATAAGGGGAGCTTAAAGAATAAATTTATTTAATATATATTTAGATTTATAGAAATTTCTATTCAATTATTATTTGTCTAAAAAAATTACTTTAAATCTATTATGAATCCAATTATTAATCAGTATTTCAAACTAATACAATATAATTTTAACATATTAAATATCTGTAGAAGAAGCAAACATACTGTGCTAAAAAATAACCAATATAATCAGAAAAAAAAGTTAAGAAATTGACATATATTTATATTTAAATAATCAAGGATACTATTGAATGCACTTAAAAATATCTTGAGGGGGGGAAAACATTACAGGTTGAAATTCAAATTTATCACAGTTAAACACAGATTATAAACAGTACATAATAACTATGAACAGAGAAAAATAATCTTTGGCACATAATAAAATTCTTTAAACTATACTTTACATTTCTAAAAGTAAATACATACTACCAAATGAACACTATTTGACAATACTTTAAAAACTTCTGAAAATTATAAGCGATTGCACATACATAAAAAAGAGATATGGTTCCAATAAATGATATTGTAAGATATCTCTGGGGGAAGGGGGGGGGGGAGGCAGTTGTCTTTTGATATTGTTATCATTTTTAATACAACAAAAATTTCTTTTTTTGGAGCTTTTATTTACATCAATATGACTAATAATTTTTTTTAAGTCTTATCTATTTTTAGAAAATATAAATTAATTATTAAAAAATTAAATGATTATAAAACCATTTCAATCCAAAACATTTAATATCCTAATGATACCATTCCTATTCTTCTGCCATATTCAAATATAATTCATGTTTAGAGAAATCAATATTGGAGTGATGCTTGCCATATTTACTAGTAAAAAATAGAGAAGAAGGTCATCGTCCTAGGGACAAGCGCAAGAAGACAATATTACTGTTAAATACATTGTGTAACAAAACACTTTCATCAAATATAGCCAAACTTCCTTTTAATGAAGTCCCTATTTAACAAAGTTTTCTGCTGAATCTTTACCTTGAACACCATTAACGTGTAAGTTAATCGCCATATTGCAAAAAATATACTATATATAACAAAGTTTATTCTACTTTCATGTGTATACAACATTGAAATGAAAAGATTATTGTTGTGATGGATTTAAGAATTTATTTCAATGGATTATATAATAATGAAATTATTTATTTGTTTCCATTCAAAAAAAAAAAAAAAAAAAAAAAAAAAAAAAAGGCGAAAGCATTCAATACGACAAGAAAGGGATTCTAGTTTTACAAAAATTTTACAGATGACTTAGTCAGATACATACAAAAATTTGTACAAAGTAATATTACAGGCTTCTTTAAAATTAAAAGTTTGGAATACTGATAAATAAATGGAGAAAAGTAAGCCAAGCTTCAGTTTTATCTTACTTCTCTTTATTATGTGTTTTTTAGACAATGTTATTAAATTTTTCTCTTACGTCTACATTCAATTAAAAAAAGTTACTGCCTGAATTAAAATACATTTTTCCAAAGTATACAAATTATAATCCACATTATAGTTCAAATGCAAACAAACAGTTGAAATCTTGATATTATGTATTTTAACTGTAAAAAGAGAGAGAAATGATCTAATGAATTTATTAAGAAAATCTTTTAATGGATTCTGCATCCATTACAACAAAGTGTCTTATGTTATGTAACTTGTGAGTAATTATTAGACTGTTGCAAATTGCCTGAATGCATTTATTAGCTGTGGAAGTTTAACTGTACTTTTATAAAAAGTAAAGATTTCTTTAAAGTGTTATTTGATATAAAGTTATTTCATATATTATAACGGTATTTTATTGGCTTCTTCTCTTCTTTTAAATCAGCAATGTATGTAAATAATAAATGTATAACATGTATATAAACTATTGCAAACATATAAAAAAAGAAAAAGCAATTTAAAAAAAATGTAAGAATAAAAGTAATTTTTAAACACTGATAACAATATCATTACAGGTGGGGGTTTGGGTAATGATAACATATATTGTAATCAAGGGAAGGGTTCCAAAATTTTGATAGTTTTATACATCTACAGCTCATTAAAATTAAACTAAAATACGAAAAAAATAAAAGAAATGCCAAAAAACAACACCCTAGAACAATAATTCATTATGTTTAGCAAAATTTAGCTAATAAATTAATACCTAAATCTAATTAAAGTAAATCATTAAAAGTTAAGGTTAATTTGTAATAAATAGTTAAAATAAATAATAATTATTATTAATGTTACTATTTTTAGATTAATCATTATTATAAAAAAGTGTATAAGTTACCAGAAAGCTATTTCAGGGCTCCCAACACATTTTAGTCCTCAAAAAGGAGGAAAGGGGACCATTTTTGCTTAAAAAGGGGACTTTGGGGGACCATTTTTGCATAAAAAGGGGATTTTGGGGGACCAATTTTATTAAAAATGGAAACCAAATAAGGATCATATGTGTGTAAAAATATAGCACAAATTTTCATAAATAAGAAAGTAAATTTTTAAAATTACCCCAGAAAATATGTTAGATGGTTATCTTTATGATTTCATTAAACGATGTACACAATTTTATTTAAGCACATTTAAATGACCTACAGAAAAAGTAAATAAAGCATTCAATATTTCAGCATTCACCTTAATAATTCTCGTTACAGGTAAAAAATAATAGTGATCAGTTAACAAAAACAAGTAAGTGGTTAAGTATGATCACAGATCACTCAGAGGGTTTTATTTAATATATATTTTTTTCAAACTTTCTAACCTTTAATTAATAAACCAAAATTGTTAATAATTAAATTTGTTAAAAATTGATAATTGTTTATTTAAATCCTTACATAGATGGGGATGACACAAAGCAGTGAGAATGGAGGTAGAGAGAGAGTGAAGAGAGAGTGATTCAAAACCTTGCTTTTCATCTAAGATATTACATGGCATAGTGTAGATTAATTTTTTTTAGAATTTATTTCAGTAGCGTCCCCTGGAGACAGAAAGGGATGAAAAGATGCTAACCATTGGGTGATGTTGAGCCGATTTTTTTTCTTAATTTTTTAGAAAATTTATGGAGTGGTAATGAATACAATTAAACATTAAAACATCTGCTAGAGGTGAAAAAATGAGTTAAGACGGTGGGAAATGAGTGCTTAGGCCAAGAGTTTTAAAAAGATGTGTGAAAAAAAATCAATTTTCCGATTCCTTCACCCCACACACGCATGAAGAAATGCTCCTAATTGTCTAGGGTCAAAATAGACCCTAGCAAGATGTTGGGCTTGATGAGATACCTCCTTCGGCCAACCTTCAAATGAGATTGAATCTCACTGTAGTTTAATTAGGGGTTGAGTTAGAAAATTGCTTAAAATACTTAGCCAAGAGAAGTAAAAAAGAAACTTGGAAATTTAATCCCACTGCCTCCACACACACTACTTAAAATTTTTTGTGCGTTATAAAAAAACATCTGAGATTTTAAAATCAATAACTTAATTACTTCTCATAAAAAATCAGACATAAAATAATGATAATTAGTAAAGAAACGCTTAGATTTAAACATGTCATATAAAAGCATTTCTTTGTCTTTTTAAAAAGTGATATTTGAATAAAACAAAATCTTAATCAATTTTTACAAAAATTACACATTTAGAACTAGTGTCAAAAAATAGGCATACATGCACAAATTTAAAATCTATAAATGAAGTACATGTAAATATTATGTACCCCCAGGAACAGTCCTTGTCAAACTAATCGGATGTGGCAATCCCGAAACTTTCTTCTATCTCAAACATGTTAATACTTCAAAATTCGCTATCACAGTCCCAAAATTAAATTGCACCTTATGCCCATCATGAGAATTCTAAAGATATAAAATTTTGTACATTAGTTCTTCAAATATGACTATTGCTAAATTTATGCAAATTCCACAAAATGGAGTTTAGGAGTACCATCTACTGAAAGATTAACAGCAAAACCTAATCAGTAACAATTTGTGTCAATGTCTAACTGAATCCTAAGTTAGACAAAAATTTGTGCATTAAATCAGATAGATCTGCAAAAATTTAAAAAAAAAATGCATCATAGCAGTGCTATTTTTTAATGAATTTACATCAAAATGTAAAAAATGTCAATTCATCTTAAGGACTAACTGAATATAAAGTTTGATGGAATTCTGTGCATTAATTCTGGATATAGAACTATTGTGGAAATCGCAACAAATGCAGATTAACAATGCCACTTGTTGAGCGATTTATACCAAAATATAAAAAATGTCAATTCATGTCAAGGACTAACTGAATCTGAAGTTTGATAGAAATCTGTGCATTGTTCTGGAGATTGAACTATTGCAGAAATTAGGAAAAATGCTGCATAGAAATGGCACATGTCGAGCGATATACACCAAAAACTAATCAACACCAATTTATAGTGGTGGTCAAAAATTTCCAGCTAGTATAAAATGTTTCGTTACTTTGAAAGTATACCCATATAAAGAGGAATATCAAAGTGATACTCATATATTTTATTGACATAATAATTAGAAACTTATTTATGGAATAACAAATGAATATCAATAAATACAACTGATAAAATTAATTGCAAAGAAAAACGCATGCTTTCAAAAGTTATCAGCCATCTTGGAAAGTTTGGAAAAAAATTGTGTTATAATAGAAAATCATTGGTCAACTAAATTTACAATTAGTATGTTGTCATACCTTTAGCAAAATGTACCGAGGCGCAGCAACTTGGCATTGATTCAATGAACAGTTGAAAATTGTCTGTGGTACGTTTTCCCACTCATCTTGAAATTTATGGGGAAAATTCCAGCCATGCTGAATTGGAGTTTTATTAATTTCAAACATGTTTCTAAAGTTCATTCCAAAGATTTTCTATAGTATTTAGATTGGGTGCTTGGGCTAGTCATTTAAAAAGTGAAAAATTTTTGTGCGAAAGCCATTGCTTGACAAGCTTTCATGTATTCTTTGGTTTCTTATTATACTGAAACTAATAGTTGTGAGGTGACCAAAATTTTGTCTCCAATAAGGCAGCAAATTATCTTGCAAAATATCTTTATATATTGCATCATTCATCTTGCCTCAGATTTTAACAGACGGACTGGCATCTTTTCCATAAAATGCTCCTCATAATGTAATATATCTTCCACCATGCTTAGTTGTAAGAATAACACATCTGGAATCATGTCTTTTGTTGTTAAGTCATCGGACATACTACTTGCCAAGGCCCGTTATTGAAGACTGGTCAAGCAGTAGCTTAATATAGTAAATTTCGTGTTCTGCAATTTTTTAATTTTTAAGAATTTTAATGAGATTCTTAAAATTTGCCTTATTCCGAGATGATTATTTTAACATTTAGATTCATGAAATAATTTCAGTTACAATGCCTTTTTTATACCCATTATAATGCCTTTTTTTATGCCCACTTTAATTAAAAATCTTGTCTTCTTGGATTTTTAAACTTTTAGTGATTTTCAAAGTTTTTTTTTTATTTTATTTTGGGGCAATTTTTTTCAAACACAGAAAAGGGGACTTGGGGGACCAAAATATAAAAAAGGGGACTAAAGGGGACCTTTTTCTAAAAAGGGGACTTTTTGGGGAAAAAGGGGACCATTTGGGAGCCCTGCTATTTCAACTCAAATTTTCCCAAAACAGGAACAGAAAAGGAGTCAATGTTCTCAGCCAAACATAGAAAGAAAAATACTGACTTTGTAAGTTCAAAATTAAGAAAATAAATTTAACATAATTCACCAATTATCACATTTTTCTTATTGTATGATTCTCCTCACCCCCTTTAAAAATGCAAATTATAAATGAAGATGAAGGTTAGGAAAAAATTATTCAGAACAGAAATGAGAGAACAAAAATCCCCTCTATAGTAGAAGCTCTTTTGTAAATAGAAATATTATTGATATCCTAAAACTTGAAAAACACAAAATTTGTAATTTAAATTTTTCTTACCTTAATCCATTAATCACTTTTGTCAAAAGGGGCATCAGAAGTTAAATGTGTACAAATTATAATCAGACATCAGGCAAAATATAAAAAATTAAATTTTAACAATTTTGGGGTTGTTTTATTGACCATGATTTCAAACAACAGTACCAGTTAATTTACAATATATTTATATATACAGTGCTCAGCAACAGTTTAGATAATGATCGATTGTGCATCTGTACTGAGAAGTATGTAACTCAAGTATCACATATTACTTGTAACTTATACTTTAATCATAAACAATAAATTTTAAATTACACACTTTACATAACATATAATGATGAAAAATCAAAATTAACATTGTGGCAAAAGTATACATAATTTGTATATTTACAGGAAAATAATCATAAATTAACCACACCTGCATTTTTTGTAACTAGCAAAAAAATATGACTTTTCATTGAAGAAACTAAATCCTGCATCATTTAGGGGTCTATTTTGTATGAAGTATGCTCAACTGCAGCTGGAAGTTCATTAACAGAATAGAATTGTTAAAAATTAGCATAAATCTTACGAGATATGATGCCCCAAAGGTTTTCGATATGGTTCAGATTGTAAATACACACCGGCCAATCAAAAACAGAAATATTTTGAGAGTTAAACCAAGTTTTTGTATTGTACGCGGCATGAATGGACACATTATCTTGCTTAAATACATAGTTTGGACCAGCTAAAATTTCAACAAATGGCTGTAAATTGTTCTCCATTGTATGCATGTAGTCTTGCATTGTTTTGTAACCATTGAGGAATTCCAGAGATTATTGAGCATTGGGGTCCAAATTAGTAAAGAGTCACCTCCTTGTTGATGACTTAAAGAAAGTGAAAAGCTCTTTACGTAAGTTGTGCCAATAGCATGTATGCCCATCTGTACTATCCAAATTATGCTTTTTTTACCTCACTGAATATCACAGTACACCACTTGTGCCCATATGACATATGTTTGCAAGCCCATTTTTTTCTCAGCAATTTATAGTGAGATTTCAAAACTGGTTGTTTTATATCATTTTCATGTAAACTAATTTTTCCCAATCTTTAATTCATCTATGAATCGTTTCTGTTGACACAGAAAGTCCAGACTCATTTTTAACGTGATTAGCATCTCATTTATTCAGATGCTAGCAGTTTATGGATCCTTCTATCATTTCCTTTTCTGGTCACACGAGGCTTTCCAGATCTATGTTTTTCTTTGTAAGAGTCATCCTTAGACAATATTTGAAAAGACAGATTTTTTTGAACAGTTCAATTTAACCTAAATTTCTGCAACTGTCTTCCTTTTCGATTTTAGCTTACATACTTCAATTACTTTATCTGACCGAATATTTTTAGCTCACAGCATCTTTAATATTTGATGCTATTGAGAGAAGCACTTAGATACTTCATGCATGTGATGTGGTAATGCAATGTTAATGTGATGTGTTAAATTTGCAATTTGCAATTTTTTTTGTGAACAGTTGCTAAAAATCAGGAAAATGTCTAAACTTTTGCAATATGCGAATTTCACTTTTTTTAGTCAAATTAAATATTATCTTATATTAAAAGCATTATTTCCATTGTAAAATGTTTAACATATATTTAAAAGTAAGTACAGACATTTGTATAACCCAACAGTTCGTATTTTTTATTTAAAGGTTAAATATCACCAGTGTCTAAACTTTTGCTGAGCACTGTACATATATGTATATATATACTAATTTACATCATTTTTATATAAGATTATAACTGTGTTGCTTAAACAATCTCGAAACAAAATACTATTTGTCTGAAACAATAACATTATACAAATATCTTAAATTTTATTTTTCGTAAATTTCTGAAGAAATTAAGTCAGAAAGAGCAGAGACTTATGCCTTGCAATATAAGACAAAAAAGAAAATAATTTTAGAGATTCTTCACATTGTAAAAAGATTTCAATTAAAAAAGAGATTATATTCAGAACATTTTTGTAGAATGTGTCTAAAGTAACATAAGAACTTCATAAAAATGAATAAAATTAATTTTGAGAAGAACCTGAAAAAATGGAAGACCATTACAATGTGTAAGTGAACCTCAGAGAAAAAAGATAATTGAAAAAATAGTTTATGAACTTATTTGTAAAGTACTCTTTTCTAACTCTGGAGATTTAATTTATCAATTAATATAAAAATACCTGAAAAATTGCTATAAAAAACAAGAGTGAAAATTATCCCTGCCATTAAGAATTTTTGTGGAAATGTTTAGCTGAAATGTAATTTCTTACTTAAAATGAAGATAAAAATGTAATTTAATACTATTTATAAATATATATACATTTTAAAAAAAAAGTTTTACTTGTAAGATAAATAAAACTGGAAAAGGAATGAACAAATTATTTAAAATACTTAATTACACTGTATGCAATTTTCTCAAAGAACTGTGTTCAACAAAAAGTGCATTTTTGTAGTTAAAATCTATTTTCACTGAGTTTTCAACATAAATTAAAAGCAACATTTAACAATTATTTGATCAAACAATTGTAGTGATTAGTTTTGAACATTTTTCTGTCAGCTGACATTGGTGTAATTGAAGTTCAGATAGTCAATTTTCTATTGATATCTACATTGCTCCAAGTTTTACTTGGCAAACTAGAATCTAATAAAATCATCATTATTCATTAAAAAAATTTGAGGTTACATTTCTTATATTTATTATTCAATCAATCTTTAAATAAATTAAATATTTCAACTCTATAAATTATGATTAAAAGAGGCTGGAAGTGAAATGGTCATGAAAATATTTGTGTATAGCATAGGATATAAATAGGATAGAAAATAAAAGCAAACCTATATTTGTGCAGAAAACTTGATGCATTATAAATTATAATCTTATAATTAAAAGAAAATCAAAATCCTGAAACATAATTATCAGATAAGTCTTTATGCTTAAAAAAGCAATCAAAGATATCAGACCTTTTTTTTTTATTTTTTTTCCTCTCATGAGAACATGTACAACATTGGTGTCCAAAATTTTGGATCTAAAATAGAATGGAAAGGAGGTGGAGGTGAGAGAATTAAAATTCCAGATATAACCAGAAAACAACTATTTCTGCATTAGCCAGACAAATTTTAATCTGTGTACAACAATCACAAACATAAACAAAATTTATTTGTGCAAATTTTTATACATATCATTCAAAACATATAATTTCAAAATATTTTCTATGAAGAATGCTCAAAATGTTTTTTTCTAAAAGTACCTTAATGTATATTTTATTTTTAAAAAGTAGCAATAGAGAAATAAAAATAAAATTTTATATGCATCAATTTACAAACATTTTTTACACATCAATAGCAAATGAGCAATATAGCAAACACATAAATTTATATAAAAAAAAAAAAACATTTGATTTTATGCAAGTAAATTTTTTTTAATTAAAATTCATAAATCAGCATTGTATAGTTAGAAATTATTTTTTGTACACAATTAAAAAAAAACAGTTTTTAAAAATATACAATAAATTCTGTTTAAGGCAGACTGTACAAGCCAGAAATTTGTCCATTGCAGAAAATTTTTTTATACCTAGCAAACCCATAGAAAATCACATTAATCCATGATGCATAAGTCGGAGTCTGTCTAATGTGGAAACGGAAAGGATTTTAAGAATCCACCAAAACCAAAATTTTGATTTAAGTGGAAAAAAGAATAATTTAAAAATGAAAGGTATTTTGTTATATAAACTTTAAAATTGAAAAGTCAAATACTCAGTGTCCAGTAGCTAGTTAAATTCTTTAAAACTTTGAAAAAGTTAATTCAAAAGAACAGAAACGGTTTAAAATATAAGAAATTTATGTTAATACCATTTTTTTCAGATACAAAATTGCACTTAAAAGTTGATATTTCTAATAAAATGAATATTTATCAATATATTTATTTTATAATATATAATACATCATACTTTAAGGATGTATTCAAAATCAAAATTATAGTGTTCTGTCCCATTTTCGATGTTTATTTATTTATTTTGTGTGTGTAAAATTCCAATTCACATTATTACAGGAATAAGAAATTGAAAAGCATTTCTCATTTATCTGTAAAGACAAAGGATCTTTCAGAATTTCCATTTCCAATCCATTTTGAGTCAGGAAAATCTATAATCATCATCAGCAAAAGATATTTTTGTTTGTTTGGGAGGGAAGGGAAGAGGAGCTTTTTTCATAAACCGGAATATTGTCTACAATAGAAAATTTTTATAAGTCCCGATTGATTCCACCTTAGACAGAGTTTACTGTACATATATATGTATAAAAATGAATTCATAATTCACGAAAATGAATGCTCAAATTTTATATGCTTTCTCAAACTATCTTTCCAAGTAAATTCACGGCCACAGTGGTTACATTTGTAGAGTTCTCTAACACCAGTATGTCCTTGGGTATGCATTTTTAATCTCTGTTTACTAGAAAGTATTTTTCCACAGATGAGACACTGGAATTTTCCTGAGCATACAGAAGACTTGTCTGATGGTGGCATCTTTTGAATTTCTATGCATGGGTGAAAAACAATATTTGAAATCAATGCAAATAGTTTTAAATATGAAGCTACAATAGGAAAACATTTAATAATTATTATATATTAACAATAAAAATGATCAAATTCAGTAATTTTACATTAAAAACATATTTCTTTAATATTATGAATTTTTTTACTAAACACAAAAAATAATATGAATAAACACAAACTTACACATAATGTATATTTATATTTATGGTAATTAAAATTTAGAATAAGCACACACATAACATAAGAAAATTCCCTCATTTTGCAGTATATCTTCGGTTACATTTATAAAATATTTTGCATTGCTAATTCTGGAACGTATGTGTAAATATGATTATTTAATTTATTTATTTATTATAACAGCGTACAAATAAGGTAGTAGTTTTATGACATTCATATAGAAGCATTTTGCCCAAATTAGGTTATAACTAATCTGAGACCAAAAATTCTCTTTTAACCTTGAGATTTAAATTCAAATTAATTCTCATTCACATTCAAATATATAGTTTATTCACCTGAAACCGTTTCTGAAAATTTTTATGAAAAATCATATTAATCTGAATCAAACCTCCAAAAGTCCAAACCTAGCGAAAAAAAAAAAAAAAAAAAAAATTGAAGATTGGGATAAAATTAAGTTACTCAATCATGTTTAAAAATTAATCACATATTTCAAATTTAATTTTTCCACAAGAGTATGCTGAAGATTGATCTCTTCTGAAACACATGGATTTAATGCTAGGAAAACTGGATTTTTGAATTAATGAAAGATCAATAAAAAACCTTCAACAGGTTGAAAGTTTTGATGCAGCTATTTATCTTATGGCTCTAAGAATTTTAAATACGAATTAAAAAAAAATGATAGCAAATTTTGAGTGATGCCATGCTATTAATTAAAAAAATTTGATTTTTTATTTCATCATTTTATTTCTGTTCAATTTGTAATAGCATGTGCAAAAGTTATCTTCAACATAAAAGATGCATAAAACTTTATTTAGTGATGTTTTTTCACATGCATCTCTTACAAATTCAAAATATGAATTTTAAAATATATGATATAAAATTTAAGTGATGCCTTTATGTGGCATTAAAAGTTTGTTTTAAAATTCAAATTATTATTATTATTATTTTTATTTGATAAAGTATATTTACACATATAAAAAATACTTTTTATTTTCCAATTCGTTGTTAAATTTATAATTTTAAATGAATCTATACTATGTATTGAAATGTATTTATTTCAATAAATTGATTTATCTTTTGTGTCATGTTATTCAAAATTGTAAGTAATATTTATGTCAATGGTTCCTTTGCATCAAATTATCTAAATTAAGTGAAACGCATGGAAATGGATAATAAGGCGTCACTTAAATTTTATATCATATTTTGAATTTATAAGAGATGAATCTGAAAAAGTATCAGTGAATAAAGGTTTATGCATCTTTTATGTTGAAGATAACTTTTGCACATGCTATTATAAATAGAACAGAAATAAAATGATGAAATAAATAATACAAATTTTTTAATTAATATATCACTCAAAATTTGATATCATTATTTTTAAAATCCATATTTAAAATTCTTAGATAAACAGCTGTGTCAAAATTTTTAATGTACAAGTAAAGTAAAGATTGAGTAGGAAACTTACGGAAAGGAGTGGAGAGAAAAGATAAAGAAAAAGCAAGCATGCACATGAATACAGTAAATGACTTCATGAGTACTTGCATTGAGATTCCCATAGAAATGCAAAAAATATAGTTCAATTTTTTATGAGGTTTATATAACAAACAAGATTTTTCCTAGAAACTAAGTAAGTCTTATTCACTTCATAAAGCACAGATTCATATTATATATTAACTTTATAAAAAACTAGGTGGTTTCGGAAAAAAAAAGGGCAAACTTACACTATCATTAAGAGTCTAAAAATGCGCTTACCAATCTAGAAATATGCTGCATGCTGAATTATAAAAATTTCAGAATAAAATTAGATTGCAGATATAATGCTGTTTTTAAAAAATCAGAGCAATATGAGCTATATTTGCTGAGTTATTAACAGGTGGCTTTTTGCATTTCCTTTGATCTCAAGTTAGCTGTAAATATGACTTCTGCACTTCGTTCATTCTACAATATGATTTCAGGTTTAAGGCTGCATCACAGGATTACTACCGTCTTTCATGATAGAAAGAATACAGACACACAAAACGAGTTCCAGCTGTAACTAGAACAAAGTCATCCCTAATGTTTCATAGAACATTTTCAAACTTCAAAAAGCAAATTATAAATTGTATAATTTTAGTGTATACCATTTGGAACATATATTTTCTATAAAATTTCAATGAAGAAAGTACAGAACATATTTTTCTAAATATTATGTTGATGAGTGTTTCGTGAAAACTGTAAAAATAAATAAAAGAATAAAAATTTTTTACACTGGAAAATCCATCAATGATAGATAGGAGTGAAATTAAAAATATAATAGACATACGTTAATCTAATTTAAAAATAGCATAGCATTGAAAAACACCTTTAAGATGATATAAAGATATTTAGAAATTTGTGTGAAGGGTTATTTAATAGCATATTTCTTATATTTAACTGATGGAATGCTATAGATCAATATAATAAAAATATATACATGTATATATATATATATATAAGAAAATTATAATAAATGATTTTTAAAAAAATCAGGTAATGTACTGATATTAAAAACTCCCTTATAGAAATAGTTTTTTAACAGAAACAAAATCTATAGACATTAACTGAGGTTGAAATGATAAATATCTATCAATAATTTATTTTCAGAATATATAATATTTCATAATTCGAACAACTAATGAAAATCAAATAAAGAAGCTCAAGCATTTTTTCCCTTTCAGAAGAAATTAAAAATGACTTAAATTGGATATATATGTATGTACACACAATATGTTAATTTTCAGTATTTAATTAAATGGGAATAATGTAGTCATAAATGCTTATAAAAGTTACTTTTAATCTATGAAAATATTTCTATGTATTAATTTATTGGCAAGGTGGAAAAACTATTTAATTTGTACATTTAAACTCAAATATTTAACTGTGATAGATGATCAACAAATGTGCATGATTTATTCTCTGCTTTTAAATTACTTTAATATATTTAATAAATTGCAACTAAAATATTTTAAAAAAAGTTCTACAAATTCTACCTTTTTTTTCTAACTTAAAAAAATTTCTTCTCAAATTACAATAAAATAAATAATTTAATACATACACAATGACAGAAAATATTTATCAATTCAACCCACAATATGGATAGTAGAATATTCTACAAATTCTATCTTAACATACTCTGAACTATACATGTATACATTGAAATGATAAAACAGAATCCAGCAGATTTATTATTATATAAAAGTATATTAATACAAGATATTATGTCTACATAACAATTAATTATTTAAATTCAAAACTTTTTTTTTTTTAACAAACTTAGTTTTACAGTATTTGGGATAAAGTTATTAGAGATACTAATAAAGAGAGAACACAAGAAAGAGTAAACATGAAAATACATTTGAAATCATAAGAAAGAACAATTAGAAACATAAATATTTAAAAATAAATAATAAATCAAAAAAAAAAAAAAAAAAAAAAAAAAAAAAAAACTAATCATTGGGAGTGATTGTAATACTTATCTATCATGGATATGCATAATGATGAAAATAAAACATGTGTAAACTATTAATAAAATGCATTGCATCTCCAAAATAAAATTTAAACATATATTTAAATATTTTTAGTCTATAGTAATGCTCTATTACGGAATCACATGTACTACTTGATTATTCCGTTGACTAATTACGATAAATTATATAAATAGCCAAATGACTCGTAAGTTATACAAATTGGCATAATTTTTATTTTAAATAACCAAAAGACAAATAAATCAGTAAAAGATTAATAAAAATTCAAATTAAACATTGAATTAAAAATTGCTTGATGATGTAATAAACATGTGTAACATGTTTAATGTCAAGTGAATACGACATTTACAAAAAGCTATTATTGGCATTATAGTGAGACTAAGGTGGAATCGCTTGGGACTGAAATAAAAATTTGCCTTAGACAGAAAAATGTTATAGACATCCCATTCACAGAGTATTAAACATTTATTTGGCCAAAAGTTCAAATTAACATATCTTTAATTTTTTTTAATTAAATAGACATTAAATCTTTATATATTTTTATATATTAATAGTTATAATAATTTACATTACAAATTGATAATACACATACATACTAGTATCAATCTAAATTACAGATATTATATATGTATTCAGCATATGTAATCAGTAACATTTGTATATCCTTGTCCATCTGGAATGAAACTGCTGATGTTGTTCATCTGGTCTTGAAGCTCTTTTTTTCAACATCATCTTTATCACTATCTGAAATTTCTTCAGTGTTGAAACTGAGCCCCGATTTCTTAAAACACTTTATTGTTGCATCAGGTGTGATTTCTTTAGAAGCCATATCAACCACTAGATTGCATTCAAAACAGTTATGATCTTCGCTAGTTCGGTTGTGGACTTTGCTGTTCCCATTACAGCTAAAATTGATTGAAGGAAATATTTTTTGTAGACAATTTTTAGAGTTTCGATTATCTATCTGTTTCAATAATCTCTTGATCAAAAGGCTGAGTTCTAGATGTGGTATTCACTGGAGGGAACTGTAGTTTCACATTTGTTAATTCTATCTTGGGATAGAAAGGTGCATTATCTAAAAATAACACATGGTGGTTATCTCTGCATTTTTCTATTAAACAACTTCAACCATTCTTCCATGATTACTGCTGTATTCCATGGTTTCCTTTGAGATTTCCAACTAACTGGTAAATTTGACACATCAGTGTTTTGGAAACATCCTGGTTTCCATGATTTTCTGATTACTAATGGTTTTTTCCATTTCTCCTTTCACTTTATAGCAAAGAAGCAAAGTGAGGCGTTCCTTAGAGTGCTTTCCACCAAAACATGCTTTTGCTTTTTCAGTCAGAGTTTCATAGGCAATTCTAGAAAAAATAGTCCAGTTTCATTGCAATTAAAAATATCCCTTTGAGCATAATCATCTATTAATGTAGAAATTCTGTCCATCCATTTTTCAATATCAGAATCCGGAATATCTTTTGATTCACCACTTATTTGTTTCAATAACAGAATATGTTGACCTCTGAAGCTTACCAACCAGCAATTTAATTTTTTTTAAACTTTTTTCCCAATTTCTTCAGCGATTTCTTTTGCCTTTTCCCAAAGTAAAATTCCTGATATGGGAAATATTTTTGCTCTGACATTGGAAAACCATTCCCATGTTACTTTATCAATGTCTTCGTTTTCAACTTGCCTTTTACATTTGCAGGTGCATTCTCCCTCTTTTTCAATTATATATACATCTTTCTCTAGAGTCCCTAAAGCATATAAACTATAGCTTTTTTTTAAAAACAGGGGTATATGGGGTCTTAAAAAAAAAAAATCCAGAATGTATATATCATGTACTAATGTATACTCTCCACTACATCCCTACATCGTTCATCTCCCACTTGGGAGTTGATTTTTTAAAATCACTGAATTATAGATTTAATTATTTTTTTTTTGTAGATTTGTTATGCTGCATATCACATTCCTGCCTGAAACTGCTGCTGAGATATGATGAAATGATTCAAAACTTTCAACATCCTTTTATTTTGCCTAGAATTTTATTTAAAAAAAATCTTTACTTAATAGACTTCTATTGTGTGTTATGAAAATGCATCCAGGATTTCAAATTTTTAGCGTCAATAGTTTTGTCTGTACATTGTTGGGCAAGGCTTAAAATGTACTGAAGCAAACCAGAATGATGTTAAAATTCATAATATGATAAACATCATTCTGGTATATGAAATTGCAGCAAATGTCGTTTGGGTTCTTATTATTATTAAAACATTGTTATAGCTCCTGAAAAATAATTTTTTTGTTTTGGTTCTGACAAATTTGAAATATATATATACATATGGTGATGTGTTTAACATCAGCATGATAAACCTCATTTATACTCACAGCTGTGAAGTGATTGTGACAGTTTCTATACCAAATAAGCGACTCACAAGACAGATGACCAAACTGAAAGTATGGCAAATGTTGTTCTGGTTGATGATTTCCTGTTGGTTTCTGACCTGACTGAAGATTGAACAATGAATATGAAGTTAGTTGCTGTTACGATAGCAAGACAGTTTTTACACTGTGCACTTAACTTTGTATTGAATAGCAAACATTTTGTATGGTTAGAAACAAATTTGCCAGCATTTAAAAAATAAACAAATAAATAAATAAAAAAACCCTAGAAAACAGGAATACTGCTTTTTTAGAGTTTAGTGTTGTGCCTGATGAAAATAAAATGTACATAAATATAGATAGAACAAAAAATAATAGTTTTAAGACTTGAAACACATGCTTTTATTTTATATAAAGTGACAGTGTTTCTACCACTAGAAGAAATTCACATTTGTGATACAGTCTTATACATCTGCAAAAAAGGTAGGCATAGGATGTCACTATTGCAGAATAATGCAGAAAACCAGCAAAAAAAGAGGGTTGTCATTCAAAAAACTTGAGGAAAAAAAAACTGCTATATAACGATTTATATGTTTGTAATATTAACATGGATACTTAAATACAGTTTATAATAGCTCCATGTATTACCAGAAATCATTAAGTATTGTTTTTTTTTTTTTTTTTTTTTTTTTTTTTTCAAAATAGCATGTATTTTAATTAAATTTTTTCCTCAAATGTTATGGGAAAATGAGAACAAAAAGATTTAATAATCTATTACTTTCTAACCATTTTTCTTTTACCTTTACAGAAATGGAATACTGCAGTTGCACACATTAAATGCCATTAAAAACCGCAATAAATAAATAAATATCTTAAAAATAAATTGAGATGCAATTTTCAAACAAATTGTATTTAAAAGTACCCCCCCCCCCCATAAAATAAAAGTATGGATGGAATAAAATTGACAATATGAAATATTTAGAAGTTTAAAAAATTGTAGAAAATCCATAAATAATAAAAAAAAATCCATACTTAACCGTATAATTATACATCTGCTTTGTTTTACCGCTAGCTTGTGTTAGAGATCTGCATGGGCCGGGCCTTGGTCCGAAGCCCCAGCCTGGCCCAGGCTCGGGCCTTGCTTCTGAAGACTCGGGCCGGGGCCTTAATTTTTTTCCCTGGAGTATCGGGCCGGGCCAAGCCTAACTTATTTTTTCCATACGAATTTGAGACTGATTTCGATGTCTTAGAAGATTTTACTTTTACCAATACCATTTTTTAGATTCTTTTTTAAAAATGTATTAATAATACTAATGATAACTGAAACATTTACATACAACAAACAAAGGTTCATTAAAAGCGTAAATATCACAGCCTATGGCACTTCAGCATAAATAGAGATTATAAACATGAAAGAAAAAAAAAAAGGACTAAGATAAGTTTTTTTGGTCTGAACTCTTCCGTTAGAGTAAAGATGAATGTTCTGTAGAAATTCACCTGAACCAGGCAAATATGTTTTTCGTTCGGGCCGAAATTTTAACTTTCGGACCGG
This sequence comes from Maratus speculifer, assembly GCA_964019185.1. Taxonomy (NCBI): domain Eukaryota; kingdom Metazoa; phylum Arthropoda; class Arachnida; order Araneae; family Salticidae; genus Maratus; species Maratus speculifer. The sequence goes on from OZ025298.1 coordinate 276,996,087, forward strand.
GCCAATATTTCTTTTGTTCGGGCCAAAATTTTTTACTTTTGAGCCGGGCTCGGGCCTGGAAATTTCGGCCCGTGCAGATCTCTAGTTTGTGTAACATGATGTTATTTTTTAGAGGTGATACTTTAAGTGCTGTCCGAATGAAATAGCATATCGGTGATAAAAAAAATTTAATCAACAATAATTATGAAATAGCATTCTGGTTCATGGATTTTTTTTTCATTTCAAACCCTGCTTTGCTAAATTAGTTAAGAGAAAACAAAGCCTTTCATACATAGACAGTATACAGACATAATATATTCCTTATAAAAAGGATTTAGGCTTCATTTCCATGGAAAAGGTTTTCAATTAATTCAAGACAAAAATTTAACAGAAATATTCTCTATATTTTATCTTTACATCAGTAAAACTAATTCTTTACTTTTCCATTACACCAACACCAATGTTTCAAGTATAATAATTGGCACTAAATGAAACATTTGAAAACAAATAAAAAAATAAAATAAAATTAACTATGATGGTTCACAAGTGATCATTCAAAAAGAAAGAACAAAAGATTATTATACAATGGAATAGCAAAATAAAATTCAATTGAAACTACAGTCATGAAACTAAAAATTCCTGGCATTTCAGTAAAAATTTCATCTTTTGGAAAAAGACATCGCCATTAAGATACAATTGTAAATAATGCCATGGTGTATTTTTTACGCTAATTTGTGATACTTCAATAATTTTTCAACAGACTGAATATGACATCCAGTATTAGAGTCAGAAAATTACAGCTGGCATCTCACAGAAAAACTATTTGTAATTCTATAATAAAACTGATTTTTTTTTTTTTTTTTTTTTTTTTTTTTGGAGTTTTTGCAGTATCAGGTAATTACCAAATTGTTAAATCAATACCAGAAACAATGAAAAAGGCAACTTAAAAAGTATTTTCATTAAAAAATATGTACAGTTACAATGTTTTGCATGGACAAGATTAAATAATAATTTAAAAAGTATTATCCACGTTCAATAAACAATGAGTCACAATTTTTTGCACATTTCTAATTTAATTGCTTCACAAACAAATGATGTCAAAGCTTGTTTTTGATTTTATTCATTGTGGCAGACAATTCTCTGTTGTTGACTAATGTTTGAGAATGTAACAATCAAAATCAACTTCATTCTTTTTAAAGCAGTTAGTCCGTAATTGTTCATGGTGATTTGCACTTTAATTATATAGACATATATATTTATAATATATATATATTAATACAGTAGACTATCCAAAATCCACACAGCCTTGGAATAGATCTTGTGTTGATTTCAGGATCATATAATGAAAATTACTACTTAAAAGAAATACAATAAAAAACAGATGAAAGTTATGTAAACATGGTTAAAATATTAATGAAAATACACAAATATATAATTTATCATCATACATCATTTAACTCATTAAAAAAAGGGAATTGTTTATACATTAGTATAAAAACATTTAAATTATTTTTTTTTTTACATTTTGTAAACGTTTGTTGTACAGTAATTTGTTTAGATATCTTTCTGCTAGAGTCAAACTTTCATGGAAAAAATATTTTGTCACTATCACTATCCTGTACACCATCAGAAGCATCACCATGGAAATCCACATCTTATGACTGCAAAATAGTGTCAATAATTTAATTATCAGTCATTTGGTAACTATCAGCAATATCATCAGAGTTTATATGATCCACAATATTATTTTATTCAAATAACTGTTCATTTGTCGTCTTCTGCCTAGTACAAAATAACAGCTTTTTAGCTTTTGCCTAGATTGGATTATCTCTAAAATCAAGAAATTAGGTAGAGTAGACTCCCTCAAATCTGCACTCCTAAATACCGCAACTCTCTAAAAACCGAACAAAATTACAGATGTAAACAATGAAACATTCAGTTCAGATGTAGGTGCAAAATTTGACTCTTTTTTAGTTTTACATCAATTCCATATATTTTTTAATTTGTAATTTTTGTTAAGATTATTGAATTCGTATTTTTACATAAAGAAAGAATAATTTATTTCTAAAAAAATCAAGATATTGCTGATATCATTGGTAATCACAATCTTACCAAATACATTTATGTACATTTATAAGGCAAGTTTCGTTGAATAATTTAGCAAAAACGCATTTTATCTTTATAATAAATATTTAATTGTACATTACTGATTATTAACTTGACCTTTGCTTCAGTATTTTAATCATTTTAAAAATGATCTAACTTTTTTATTATTTTAGTTTATTACTTATTTTAATATTTTAGTATATTGTAAGCATTTATTATACTTTTGATTTCATTATTAATTACATTGAAATTGCTTTTTAAAAAATATAAACAAAGCAATGACCAGAAATCCAAAAATTTCTAAAATTCACATAACCTCTGGTCCCAAGCTTTGCGGATTTGAGGGAGTCTACTGTATCATTCGATTCATAAAAAGAGACAGAGGCCAAAAGCTAAACCAAGGATGATTCTGAGTAAAAAAAAAAAAAAAAAAAAAAATCTGAAATTTACAAGTTACAGAGAGAGAAATCCCTTCGCAGTCCTAATTATTTCTGTTGCAGGTTGAGCAGCACCAGATTTATGAGAGGGCATTCAGGACACAGCCCACAAATGCAGGTTTTTCAATTATTGTCCAAAATCTGATGTAGTTTTAATATCCAATGAAATTTTACATTGTTGACATATTTTAAAGACAACTTGACTGGATAATGCTACAGTGGTTCAGCGCTACACAATAAGATAAGAAATAACTTCAGGAAAGTGAATATTTTCTATTAAAATAATTATTCTTTAAACATATAAAGTTAATTAGCAGATAAGTTTTCTTTTATGTATCAATCTATTTATCACTATTACTTGTCACATATATATATATCTGGTCAAGTAGTCGTTGCTATATATAATAATGACCCGATTGTTTGATGAAATTTAGAATTGTTCAGTAATAAATTTTCATCATCTTCGATTTTATAAAAACCGGGGTCCATTGAAGTTCCGACAGGTTTTGCATTTTGTAGGTTTAATTTTGTTACAGTTCTTTTATTTTCAATCTCTTGTTTAAAATGTACTCATTACTTATTTCAATTCCCAAGTAATGTGTTATATAGCCTAGATCTTTTAATTCATATTCTTGTTCCAGTTGTTTTATTATGTTTTCTACAGTTTTATCTTTACCCGCTGCTAAAATGTCATCGATAAAATTATTATATATGTTAAATTCTCATTTTCTTTTCTTGTAAATAAATATGAGTCAACAGTACTTTGTATAAATTTAAGTTTTCTAAGCGAGAGTTTAATTTTTTTTGTACCAAGTTCTGGCTACCTGTTTGAGGCTGTAGATTGACTTGTTAAGTTTGCAGACTTGTTCCGAATTGGTTTTGTACCATTGCAATATAGTCGATTAATTTATCATGTAACTCATCTTTATGATTCAATAAGTATATTACTGTAAACCTAGAATAATTGTCTATGAAAGTTACAAACATTGTTTTTCTGACAATTGAGGGGGATTCTATTGATGTGCACTCATCTGTGTGTATTAGATCAGTACTCTGCCTGCTTTGTTTTTATATGACGTTTTGGGATAAGGTGCATCGCTTGTTTATGTTTGCATGCATGTTTCGCATATTGTTCCATGACTACAATTATTTAGTTCTATTCCACTGGTTAAATTTTCTTTAATCATTCCCTTTATGGAATTGTAATTTCTGTGACCTAGGCGTTTGTGCCATAGTTCTATGCAATTTTTATTTTTGCATTCATGCGCGATGTTTATTGTGTTAGATTCTATATTTTCTAACAATTCAACCTTATATAGATTATTTTTCATTTTTGCTTCCAAGTATATATTCCCATTTTGGGATAACGTGCATTTATCTTTATCAAAAATTAATTTATACCTGTTCTTTCTTGCTTTACTTACTGAAAAAAATACTTTCTTTAGTGTAATTTTATTTATGCCTCCACTGGATGTTTTTGTCATGAATGTAGTTTCTCCCATACCGTGCAGATTTAACGTTTTTCCGTTGGCAATAATAACAGTAGTTTTTTCATTGTTGTTTAATTTAGTAAACAAATCTTTATTGTTTAAAATGTGTGTGGAAGAACCAGAATCAAAAATCCCTGTTTGTTTTTCAGCTTTTTCAATTAGAAAGACTGGGTCGCTGCTTTGATCTGCTTTTGTTTTTGTTTTATAATTTGGCTTACATTCTAGCTTACGATCAGTAATTTCTTTTGGTTATAAGATTGTTGATAACAGAGAGATGATGTGTTATATTTTTTTTTGTATGTTTGTTGTTTTTGTGTATTTAGGTGAGTTTGTCTATTTTTCAGATGCCAACACTCCTTCTATGTATGACTTTTCATTTTGCAATATGTACGGTATTTTTCCTTTTTGCTATTATCATTTAGAAATCTTTTATATGTTTTAAATGCTTTAGCGGAACTGTAAACCTGATCCGCGTTTTCTATTCTTCTGTTATATTTGTCGGTTAATTAGTTTTTAATAAATTCTGGTGTTAATTCGGTTTCATTACAAGCTTCAAGAGCAATAATTAGGGTGTTATAACTTGGGGGTAATCAACATAGCAATAATGCTGAAATATGTGAATTGTTAATTGCATCTCCAATTGCTGATAGTTTGCCTTTTAATTCTAAAATATATGTTATATGTTTAATGAGGTTTCCATTTTCTGGCAGCTTTGCTCCATAGAGTTTTCGAAGTAAATTTAATTTGCTAGAGAAATTAGCTCTCTCATGTATGGCTTTGAGCATATCCCAGGTTTCTCTGGCTGTATTGAGTCCTTTTACATGGACTGTTTGTGAATCATCAATTGCCAGATTAATTATGGCCCTGGCCTTCTTATGCTTTTTCTTCCAATCTGTAGTGATCAGCATAGGTGCATTATCAGTAATTACTTCGAAAATTTCTTCTTTTATTAACAACATTTCTGTTTTAAATTTCCAGGAGTAGTAGTTATTTTCATTTAACTTTTCAACTAACTAAAAGTCTCTAGACAAAGCTATATTTACTTATAAATATTTAATCTTATAATTCAACGAGAAATTGTTTTTATTGTTCTTTATATGATATAAAAGTTTTTTCTGTATATATTTTTATTTGTTCTATCATTCAAGAAATTTCAAAATATCACTTATACCATCGACAATACTTGAGCATACATTATCACAATATATTTCATAATAATATTTATATTTAATAATGCATTACATATTCACTTTATTATTATTGTTTATTTAATGGAACTTCTCAGTCTCATAATCAATTTGTTGACCTATTTCAATGATAACTTGACTCTATAGTGCTACAGCGGTTCAGCACTACACAATAAGATAAGAAATAACTTCTGGAAAGTGAATACTTTCTATTAAAATAATTATTCTTTAAACATATAAAGTTGATTAGTAGGTAAGTTTTTTTACCTGCATTGATCTTCTTATCACTTATGATTGTCTATGGATACTTCTACAGATGAATCTTCTTTCACACAAACGTTGTAATAATACTCATTTTTAATTATGTGTCTCTTCTATAAAGAGAAATTTGATTATTATACGTAACTAAATAATAAATAATTCAAAGAATAAATAATCCAAAACACGTTTTGAGCATCATCATATATTAAAGAATTAAGGAAAATACACATTCAATCACTGTGCTGCATCTTCATTCCAGCTGCTGATTGCTGCCAGCTTTATAAATTTTGTTCTTACATCCTTTTAAAACATAAAAGAATTCCACAGAAAAAAAAAGAAAGCATCAAACATTTTTTTTTTTTTTTTTAATGTTTGCATGATTGCAGAAGTCTTTGATGATATTATATTACCTTAAACAATGTCTTTTCAGTTGATGTTGAAATCACTAAATTACTTCTTGAGTGATTTATTACCTAATTTTTCTCCAATTTTAAATGTTTATGATAAAAATAATCAATATCACTTTTTAAATGAATTAACTTATTTATGTATCATTTAAGAGTGATTATTTATTTTTAACATACATTTCATTCTACATCCTACTATGTTCATACTGGATATCATTGTATATTTTGTCTGAAACATCCATTTATTACTTTATTATAGTTAAATTATTAATTTATTTTCTTTCATTTTTATCACTTTAAAAATATATTATATTTCTAATTATTGTTTAATACTTTTTGGTGATGAATGGTGCTTTGGTGAGTGTAATTTGCAGGCTGTAGAGGCTTTTAATATTTTTAAATAATTGTAGTTTGTTGTTGTCGAATACTTTATAATCCCAGATACCTAGACTTGCATAGCAAAAGATAATTAGCACTACACAGTTTATTATAAAGGTCATTCATTTAAATTTCATAATTGTGAAATAATTATTTAACTTTTTTACCACCATGAACTGATATATCTATTCACTAAGTTGTAGGTTTCACTACAATGGAAGCATTATTTAAATTATTAGAATTCTACAAATGTAATGCAGTTTAAAAAATTTTTGCTATGAAAATAATCTTAAGGCTTGTATTGTATATGTAATTAATATTTTTATATTATGTTAGAAAAATCATCTTTTTTTAGACTTTAAAAAAAATTACAGTGAAAACAACATTACAATTCTGCTCTTTTGCAAGGGAGTCAGGAGATAAAAGTAAATTATTGATTATCATATTCAATTTTTTAATGAATATTTTAAAGTCGATAATGGTTTAGTAAATATTTTTTTCCATTTTTTTTTTTTTTTTTTTTTTGTCATTTTCTCTGCAAGTATCAGTTCAGTGGAGCCCCAATAAGCATCTGTGCCCAGGCTGTACTTCAGACTGAGTGTAGACTATGTTCTTGACTACTTCATAACTTTACTACAAGTTAAGTTCAGGTTACCTGATTTTTTAAAAATTAGTTTAGTACATTGTTTCAGATTAAAAAGTATATCTATAATACAGGAATGAGATTGACAAAAAAGTAAAAAATCTGAAAACTGTGTGAGCAACATTTGAACAATAATACTTATGAATTTCGAGCAGAATAAATATTATAATTGCTATTAAAATTTATATATTACATGAAAAAATGGACTATTATATCTAAAAAGTAAAAAACTAAGGAAAAAATATAAAATTTTCTCCAAAATTTAATTGGTGAAATTTCTTTAAAAATTGAAGAAAAGTCTGAAATTCAGACTGAAGTTTGAAGAATCTCATTCCCGATAATAATAAACATAGATGACTGTGTGTGTGCATTTTTTTAAAAGAGACCATTATACTTTTTCAACGATTCTTTGATGAAATTAGAGAGGGTTTTTTTTTGCAAATCTTTGACAAAATTCATGTTTTTCCACAGTTTTTGACGAATTTCAAGTTTTTTTCATGCCCCCATATGAAATTATAATTTTTTTCTTTTTCTCCTGCAATAATGTGATGAAATTCCCATTTTTTTGTGATTATATGACACAGTTCACATTTCTTCTACAATCCTTTGACAGATATTGCCTTTTCTTCTGTAATCGTTGATGAAAAAAAAAAAAAAAAAAAATTATAGCTCTTTGATAAAAATAGTGTTTTTTGCAATATTTTGATGAAATTCACTCCCTCCTTCCTCATCTTCCTCACTTGAGAAGCATAGTGAGGACCATCAGGATGGGCTGCTCCCTTCAAATTGCTAAATAAAAATTTCACAATAATTAATAACTCCTTGTCTCTCCTCACACACATACACACACACACATTCACTTACAGTTTGTTGTGGAACAACATATAATCCCAAACCAGCCTAAAAAGAAAGTAATTTCTTGTTTAGTTAATTTATATCTAAAAGATTATGAAAAAAGTATAGCCAACTGAATTTATTAATTTTAGAGACAGTAAGGTGATTAAAAACTAATACAGTTATAATAGAAACATTTTTATTATAATATATTATCATACAAAAACATTAAAAAAACTTTCAACTATTAATACCATTTTAATTAATATTATTTTAAAAATCACAGTTCTGTACACAATCAAAAAAAAGAAATTCAGTATTTAAAATAAACTGGAAAGAAAAACCTAAAATAATCCATGTTTTATCCTAACATGTCTTGTTAAATTTTCTTTCCATGTAAATGAAGAAGGGCAAAGTTCACAATTATAAACACTACGACATTCTGAATGAGTCTGCATATGTATATTCAAAGTTTGCTTTCTTGACAGTATTTTTCCACATATATGACACTGTAAGTTACTGACATTAGATGTTTCAATACTCCAAGTCCCTGAAAACAATAGATACAATTGATGTTACACTTGTGAACACATAAGTCAAATTAAGTATTTAAGATAACAGTTAAAAAAGAAATGTTATTTTATTATAACTCAAATAAGCAATTTTTTCAACTAATTTACATGAAAAAAATATTTATATGGAAAGTACGATTTTACAATAGCTTGTTCAAACTGATTATATCCTGTTTTTGAGGTATACAAGTGCTAGGACACAGGTCATGAATGTAGAAGGAAAAGTACCACGCTTAAGGATTGTCTTGAAATCTGGTTGATTAATTAATTGTTAAAGGCACAATAATTAGCCTGTATGTCAGATTAGCATTAAATGCATAAGGTATGTTATTCATTAATCTATTTTAATTAATTAATAAAAATAATACTTTTCCCCCCTGATTTTGATATTGGCTGTCAAACAGGCATAAGAAGAAACAAAGCCTTGTTAAAGAGTCCAAACTAGTTTTTATTTGAAAATTTGATTTATTCAATGATTATGTAATGCATTTTTTCCCAATTAATAAGCCATTTTTCTATTTTATATCACAAAACAACATAATTGTTATGCACAATAAATTATTTTTAATTGATATTAATAGATATTTATAAATACTGTACTGCATTAGTAATCATTCTTAATTACCATCAAATATTAAGTTATTTATCCTATTATTTATTTATTTATTATAAAATATTAATATAAATTACTTATAATTTTTTCATTATAAAAATATTTTAAATTCTAACAAACATTTAGATTACTTAAATTATTTCCTATCGAAAACATTCATTGTCATCATTAGTAATATTTATTCTTTTAGGCATTTCAAACAAGTATATATTAAGATTTTATATGAAACACATCCATATGTATATGATTTTATAGCAATATTTTCACTGTTATTATTAGTAATATTTATTCTTTTGTGCATTTCAAATAATTGTATATTTAAGATTTTGTATGTTTTGATAATTTTAAAAATTATCTTCCTTCCAAAATGAAAGGCTTAGAAGCATGAGCAGTTTTTCCCTTCAACTTTTACAACTGTGATTCTAATTTAAAGAATATTTAAAATTGTGATATTTTGCACTAGTACACCATAGTTGAATAGCTTTGGGAGCAGGGGGGTGATTAAGGTATCTAAACCTTTTTAAAGATAAGATTTTAAAAAAATGTCTTGACATGAGAAGCTTGGGGGGTATAAAATGCTTACAACTTCAACAAACAAAGAAAAACACACACACAAAAAAAAAAAAAATTATCTTTTTCAATCGAGAGTTTTTATAAAGCATTTTATTTGTGTAATTTCCTGTGTCATTACTATTTTCCCATAAACTTACATTAGATATTATTTTATTTTTGTTCACTGTTATTTGGAATAAAGATTATAAAGAGTATTTTTAAATTTAAAGTTTTACACTTTGCATTTTGAAATGCATGCAGATTTCAAAAGATGGCAGATTTTAGAAATGTAAAGACTGTACTGCATATCTTTGTCAAATATGCCCAGTTGTTCACAGATGCATTTGTAAAGATAGACAGAAATTCTAATGTGTTACCTGTCAACAATATGCATGAATTTGTTTGGAAAGTCTTGGACTAGTATATTATGACTAATTTTTTGCGCTGTGGGACATTCCATTCACAAACATTACAAACATGACAAATGAAAAAGTTCAGTTTTCTGATAAGAAAATAATAAACAATAAAAAATAGAAAATTTGAAGCCCAAAGCCATTTTTTTTCTTCTGGAAATAAAGGGGGGGGGGTTGGGGGGAGAAGCTGCTATTTCAAGTTGTTAACTACAAAATGTTAACTGTTTTTGATAAAAATATATGAAAAGATACTTTTTACATATTTTGTAAAGAGGAAAATGAGCTTATTTTATCCTATATTATGAATGGACTGGATGAAATTAAACCTAATGTTTCAAAGTATTGTTACCCTTTTTTCCTAGAAATAATGCATTTTAAGTTTGGATTTTTAAAGAGTACTACAATAGACTCTCTCAAATCCGCACAGTTTGAGTCCAGAGGTTGTGCAGATTTTACAATTTTGCAGATTTCTGGTCATTGCTTTGTTTACATTTTTTAAACAATGATTTAATCAAATATAATTAATAATGCAACCAAAACTATAATGAATGCTTACAATATAATAAAACATTAAAATAAAGTAATAAATTAAAATAATAAAAATTAAGATAATTTTTTAAATGATTAAAATATTAAAAGCAAAGGTCAAGTTAAAAATAAAAAATGTATGATTAGATATTCATTATAAAGATGAAAAGTATTTTTCCTAAATTACTCAATGAAATGTCCCTCATATACGTACATTATTAATTCACATCAAAATCATAAAATAAAGAAGTTTTATTTCAGGTTTAGCCAGACTTAATAATAAAAAAAAAAGCTTGATTAATACATAAATACATTTGGTAAGAAGATTCTGATTACCAGTGACATCAGCAATAGCTTGAATTTCTTCAAGAATAAATTTATTTTTCATTCATGAAAAAACATGAATTCAGTAATATTAACAAAAAATACAATTTAAAATATGCATGGAATTGATATAAAACTGAAGAGGTCAAATTTTGTCCCTATATATGAACTGAATATTTCATTATTTACATTCGTAAATTATGAGCAAATTTTAGAGAGTTGCGGATTACAGGGAGTCTACTGTATTAACAAAAGTTACAAATTATATTACAAATTAAAATACATATGGAATTGATATAAAACTAAAAAAGTCAAATTTTGTTCCAATATTTAAATTGAATGGTTCATTGTTTACATCCATAAATTATGTGCAGATTTGAGGGAGTCTACTGTATTTAAAAAAAGCAATAAATAAGTAATGAAATAAAAATAAATTATTCAAGTTATGTTTAAATAATAAATGTTGTTGTTTATCACTGATAGATTTATTTTTTAATAATTTATATTCTCTAATTTATAGTTCAGAATTTGCGAAAATTTGTATTTCCATATTTTTTGGCATGCTTAAATTAAATATTAATAAAATTATGATACAATCTACCATAATTTATAGCAGGCAGACAGACCACTCATGCTGAGATTGGTTGTTTGCAGAAAAAATAAAAACAGTTAATAAAAAATTAAACCTGTGGCTATATGATTCATGAAGGATCAGGGCCTACAATGCTCAACCCTGTTTACTTGACTCTGAGATACTATACAGCATAAGTCTTGATCAGGTGGTCAGCCTAATGTGATGCCCTTGGATTTAGTTCCCAAGCAATCTTGGTATTTCTTGGTAAGAGACTTTTCTTGTAAGCATATGGACTTTTCTTTATGTTGGTTTTTGAAGATAGCAGATTCATGACAAAATAACTTTAAGCACAATAAAAAGTGACAATTTTCATTTTTATGGGTAACAATTATTCAAAACTCATAACTCCACCCAGAACAAATTGTGCAGTTATATTTTCTAATAATTATCTGTCAAATAAATAATAATGTTAAAGCAAAATTATAATTTATTTGCAACAGAACACTAACATTACAAACAAGAAATGTAAATTTTTTGCCAAGATGACATTAAAGAAGAAAAGACAACAGTAAATAAATAAATAAAACTTTTTTTTTAAAAAAATCTTTTTAAGCATGAAATATGGAATTTTGAAAAATGTTGAAGATCTAAGTGCATTCAGTTATATAAAATAAAGTAAAATAAATAGAATTCAAAAATTGAATTTATTTATTATATTAACCGTTTACACGCCAAATTAATATTGCAATATAATAATAATTTTGTTTTTCCTATATTACAGCTTCAAATGTTTTAATTTATGCATACAAATTTAGAAAATAACAAAAACAAATACTTTTGCAGTTTTTTTTGGCTGTTTTCATTTTAAAATTCGCATTTTAGAACATGATTATTGATTGACAACCTATGCAAATAAAACAAATTATTTTCCACTATATGCCATTGTATATTGTTCTTGAATATTTTCTCGAATTCCAAAAACATTTAGATTCCTAGTGGTCAAATGTAAGTAATATAGAGAAAACGATAAAAGCAAATAATATATTTTTATGCAAATTAATGAATTTACATTTTCCTTATACATAAATATATTTTTTTTCAAAAGTTGAAATCAACTTTATATTTTATAGGAAAAATAAGGACATCGTTATTATGTTGGAAAATATATGTTTTGTATTACAAATAATGCAATGTTCCCATTAGGGAACATTGGTGTTTAAAAGGTTAAGGAAGGGAGGATAAGGGAACTCAATTGATAAAATTAGGATAATTTAACAATTCAATTAATTTCCATATTAAATTAAAAGAATTTGAATTAGGGGAATTCCATTTATTTCCAGAATTTAAAATTCAAGGGATAGTTAAAGGTTAGGAAAAGTAGAAGGAATATTTTGAATTTTATGTTTTTTGATAACTTAGAAGTGCAAATTTCCTCAAAATTGCTGCATGAAGGAAAATAAATAAATATATATATATAAATAAATAACTCTTTTTTTTTTGTGGTAGTTTTAAATACTGTCAAACCTCATTAATACAAACATGCTTAATACAAATTACTTTTAATATGAATTGTTTCTGATTGTCCCATCAAGTTGTATGCAATGTATTTAAGTTCAGATAACACAAACTACTCTTAACAAGAACAAAAAAAGTTTCCTCGAGTGTTCACACTAATTGGACTACATAAATTAAGTTTTTTAAAATAAATATTTTTTATTTCAATAGCATTAATTTCATATAATTGTTAAGGTTTATAAAACAGACTTCATCTTAACCACTTCACCAGCAGTAGGTACAGGGAAACAGAAACAGTGCTTTTACTCCCTACTTATATTGGGGCAAATGTTGAAGTGGTTAAAAATCTGAAAATAATGCAGATTTGTTTTAGAGAAATATATCTGAAGTTATTTTTAGTAAAAAACATTAGTTTTATCATCTAAAAATGGAAAAAAAAAAAAAAATCATTAAAATAAAATTTGTTATAAATATGACTTTAATCCAATCTTTTGAAAGGAAAACAACTGTAGATAAGTAGCAAGTAAAAATTTATAAAACAGATTTCTTTCTAAAAAGTTTATTTTAACCATAACATTTAATATGCTTTACAAGACATTAATAATTTCAGTTCATGCATTTAAAATTTTTAATTTTAAATACAACTAATAATTTATTTATTCAAAAAAAAAAAAAAAAAAAAGTCATACATAAATGTAAAAAATCAGAAATTATCTAAAAATTATCTAAAAGTAAAAAAAAAAAAATAAATAAATAAAAAAAAATTGCAGTAGTTTGCATTGTACTCTGTTGTAGTAATAAAGAGAAGCATAAACAAAATATTTTCCATCTATTTAACGTGAACCAGACCTGCCAACTGCTACAAAAAAAATCATAGTTGCTATGATTTGTACTAATAAAATACGATGCTACAAAAATCGGTCAAACTGTAATTTCTTGCAAAAAGCCCAAATGCATTTTTTTCATTTGCGATATTTAGTCCATGCAGCATATTTTTCAGGGGTTGTTTTGTTCTGAACTTTTAAAGTATATTCGATTCTGAAAATTTCAAAAAATTGGTCATTAGTCCAAAAATTTAGATATTAAAAAATTCTCATGGGAAGAAAAAAAAAAAAAAAAAAAAAAAAAAAAATTTTGGACTGTAAAATAAACTTTCTCCTCTTAAAATGTATATTTACCACGAGTAAATTGTGTTTCTGTAAATATATATATACAGGAATTCCCTTTTTTACAAAAAGGGAACCTTTTTAAGTTTCCAGAAGAAGAAAAATTCTTTGAGGAGCAGGGTTGAAAATAGTCTGGAACTGCATGATTTGCATTCCAATAAGGAAAGTCATGCATAATAAAATTCTATGCAGTATTTCCTCCTACAAATTCTTTTACAGATCTATGTTTCTTTTGTGAGCACATTTTAAAATTTCTTGGAAGTTCACAAATTCTCTTCTTTTATGAAATTTCCCTAAATTAATTCATGAATCGGTTGCAGAAAAAATGTGAAATTACAAATTTTGTCAAAAGATTGCACAAAAACTCCCAAATTTCAATAATCTATGGAAAGAAAAATGTTGCTAATTTTGTCAAAACGTCGTGAAAACAAGTAGAGAATTTTGTTAATTGGTCATGAAAAGACATCACAAATTTTGCCGATTGTTTATGTGAAACTATTGTGAATTTTGCTGATCGGTCATGATAAACTCAAAAATTTCGATAAATGAGAGAGTAAAAAAAAAAATCAATTTCATCAAAGGATTGTGATAAAAAATGCACTTTTCATCAAAATGCTGCAAAAAGAGAAATGTAAATTTAGTCAAAGTATCGCAATAAGAAAATGCGAATCTTGTCAAAAGATCACTGAATGAAAAAATAAATTTCATCAAAAGATAAGTAAGAAAATGCAAATTTTGATTAAAAGATCGCAGAAAGAAAACACAAATTTCGTCAAAGGATCATGATTAAAAACACAAAATTCATCGTAGGATTGCAGTAAAAAATGCAAATTTCGTCAAATGTTCATGGTAGAAAGTGTAAATTTCAACAAAGAATTGTGATAGAAAAACAATAGTTATAATTAAGGAAAAATGAGATAATACTCAAGAATTCTACAAAAGTTTTCAGAGGAAAAAAATTGCTATATTTAGTTGAAAAACTGATACATTATTCCTTTTACAGATGTCAGAAAAAGGCCGAAAACACAAAAAAAACAATCAACCAGACTTGAGATTAATTAAAATTTTGTGTGCTATAATTTTTAATTTTCAAAGGTTGATAAGTCTGGCAAACACACAATATTGATTTTACTTTCCAAAATCAAATATTTTTTCAATAAAATTTTTTAAATTTTCATTTTAAAATTTCATTTACAAGAATTATTTTAATAGCTCTCAACAGAGGGTACTATGACTCGAATTGATGTTTAAAGCATTTGTAGATTTTGAATAGGGACTATATTAATGCTATATTTTGACTACAGTCCTTTTCCTTCTACATTCAGGAAAAAAGTATTTTCGAAAGGATTTAAATTAAATAATATGAAATGTTTTAGCTTGAATCAATATCCTTCATAACATTAGGATATTATGTAAAATTCAATTTACAACAATTTTATTTTTAGATATCATAGAATATCAAAATAAAAATTAAATTAATGATTACATTTCTATAAACAATCTGTAAATAGAAGAATAATGAAAGATCGAATTCATAAGCAATAATTTAAAAAAAAAAAAAAAAAAAAAAAAAAAAAAAAAAAAAGATTGGAAATTAACAATTGCCATTTGCCATAAAATAATTAAAAGTAAAAAAGATTGTCATGAAATAATTTTCAAGGCAATAGCTTTTTTTAATCATTTTGTTGAGAAAATGTATAACTTAATGTTGAGGTGCTTCTTTCACAAATTTCAAACTATAAAATATTCGTGTCTAAACCATTAAAATGGACAATATCTGTCTAGTATTTAAAATTATTCATTTTATTGTATCTTTGTACATTTTCTTTTTTAATACCTTGAACAACTTTAAGCATACATAATAAAAACATTTTACAAAACAGAATAATTAATATAAATTCAGTCTAAATTGGATTATGAAACAGAAATCTAGAACTTGGATATAAAGAATGTGCATATATATTTAAAAAAAAAAAAAAAAAAAAATCGTATAATATGATAAGAAATGATACAGTAATTTAATTGCAGATTTCAGATTGATCAATAAAAACAATATATGTGAACATTTCTAGTTTAAAAATGAAAAATATGTATCATTAGAACTACATTTACCCACTGTTTTATTTCATATTGCATTTATAAAAAGAAAAAAAAAATACTCATACAAAATAAATAATTTTTAAAAAATAATAACTTTTTTAAATTATTCTAAATTATCAGATCATTTAATACTTTTTTAAATCTTGGAAGTAGATCATATAACAACACAGACAATGTTAGGTATAAAAATTCTTAGAAAATAAAAGTAAATGTGATTTGACAATTATTAATATTAATTTAATGAAATTGTGCATAATTCTTCTTTGTATGATATGAAGATTATTCTTCTATCAATCTCATATTTAAAAATTACATAAAATGATAATTAGTTTTGTTTGACCATAATTAATAGACCAAAGCGTCAGAGTTTAACTATTTAATATTTTAAAAATATTCTTCTCAAAAATTTAAATACATTTGTTTTGCAAATTTTATCAAAAATATGAATAATTCATTTGAACAAAAAAGAAAAATTAGGGTAATACATAGTACTAAATAACTTCATTTAGATTTTTAAAAAAAGTTTTATTTTATTAAAAATTCTATGAAGAGATAAAGTTTTAAAGTTTCAAACACAGCTTATTAGAATTGAAGAAAAGAAAAAAGTAATATAGAGAATTAAAATTATAAGAAAGAAAATATGAATATAAAAATAAAAGCCTTATTTATTTATAAGGATAGATAAATGGTATGAACCACAGCTGTATTTGATGTAAAATGTTGGATTTTGAAAGTTAAGTTTTAAAAATAGTGAAAAATTGTGTTTCTTCAAATGTACATTCTTTTTAAACATGCCACATATTATTACAGAACATTAAATTTCTTTGTTTTGTTATTTATTTATTATTTTAGAAGTAAGCTTTGGATAATCAAGGTTCAACATATTCATTCATAAAAAGAGTTAAAGAAGAATTAAAATGAAGATTCAATAAAGGCATATACAACAGATAAATAATAAAAGAGTATAATTTTATTTATAGAAAGCTGTTTCTTAACAAATTATTGCAAAATTGATATTAAATTATTTAAAAAAAAGGAAAAAAAAAAAAGGACAGACCCCCTTCCCTTTCCTGTATTTTAAGGATCAATCATCACAAAAATCTCAAAAGGCTTTTTTTTTTTTTTTTTTTTTTTTTTTTTTTTTTTTTTTTTTTTTAAGATTTGTGAATAAAATGTTACATAAAGCAGTAAAAATATTATGCATGAATTGCAATACTTGTGGAAACACAATTATATAATTAAGCTTAAAATTTGTACTATAAAACACTACTTTCCTTTGACATCACAAATAATAAAAATTAATATTTTATTAAAATGAGTGCTTTAGTTTTATATGCTCTCTCAAGCTATCTTTCCAAGTAAATTCACGCCCACATTGGTTACATTTGTATAGTTCTCTGACACCAGTATGCCCTTGAGTATGCATCTTTAACCGTTGTTTACTGGAAAGCATTTTTTTACAGATGTGACACTGGAACTTTCCTGAGCCCAGAGAAGTCTTGTCTAAAGCCAACATCTTCAGATTTTCTATACATGGAAAAAATGAAATATGAAATAAAATGATATTTATTCATAAATTAATATGCAGAGAAAATGAATAGTAGTTTATGACATTGCAAATTTACATAAATGCAAGTTGTGACAACGCAAGCAACTAGCTATTTAAAAATTTTATTCTTTAATGTTATGTATTTTATGAGAATACATGAGATTTAATATCAATAAACACAAAATAATACATATTTTTTTTAAAATATTTATTTAGTTAACAAGGATTTGGAGTTAATGAAATAAAAATATAGGACGGAATCGCAGCAGACCAGAAAGATTATGTTTCAAACAGGTTTTCCATCTTAACAAGTAAACAGTTGTTGAATTTAAATCATTCTTTTTACTCGATTTATGAAAAATTTCCATTTAAGATGGGATTTTATTTTTGCATTATGCATAAAATTCAGGTATAATCGTTAATTAAATAATTTTGCTAAGCTTAGTATCATGGCGATCAATTGGAGCATGCTGAAAACTACTCTAATATTTTTACTAAAATGTCACTTAAGCCATGTGGTGTTAGGATCCAGTTATTGCAAATTTTTCTTTAAAACAGCGAAATTAAATCAAATTAAAATACTTAAATATTTTTAATATGATTATCTTTGAATAGATAGCTTGAACTTTTTCCAGCAAGAAAACAACTAACACATTTTAAAATGAAAATAAATAAATAATAATAATAATAATAAAAATAAAGGATCAAGAAAAAAGCAAAAACACAAATATGAAAGGAATGATGATGATGATGGCAAAAACTGCTTCTTCTGATTACAGCTGTTTATAATTTCTACAGAAGATAATTTTTATTCCAACATCTATATTAATAAAATCTGCTAATATTTTAATTAATGCATCTCAAAATTTTTTATCATACAAAAAATCTGCAAATGAGAAAAAAAGTTGAAACTTTTATAAAAATTAAATAGTAAATTTAAAATGTAACAGTAAATAATGTGATTAGAAGAAAAACAGTACATGTTTTTCATTAGGGATATTTTATGCAGTAAACAAAATAAGTTTTTTAACTTATTAGTATTAGATAAAATTAAACATCCACAACTATTTAAAATACTTCCAATAGAATGAATGCCCATTTTTACCAAATTTTGGACTAGATTATTATGTGCAAATATATATTGCCAAAGGAATTTTTCATAAATGGAAAAATAATTTTATAAATAAGAATTGCAGTAACTGGCTTGTGAGCAGCAATTTTTCACTTCTTGTCTACTCTTCAGATTTTGTTTTAAATCTTACATAAAAGTAAACATGATTTCATCATAAACTGTTGTTTAATTATTCCAATTAATGAAAATTATTCAAGTATGTTAATTTAGAATTATAACAGGTATGGTTACTCAATGATTATAGTTACAATATTCAAACTCTAAATAGTTACTGTAAGAAAAAACAAACAAACTAACACACACATGAACAATTAACTACAATATCAATGATACTACAATATCAATATAGACCAGTAGTTTTCAAATTCATTTGGTCACGGGTTACTTATGCATAATTGAAAATCATGTTTTCCTATAAGACATACAATTCTTTTTATTTGAAAAGTATCCTTTTATTCATTTGAAAGAATCTAAAAGATTATTAAAATAAGTCTAAAGAAGCTCTTAAAAAACAGGATATAAATGAAAAAAATATATACAGTAGAATACCATCATTTTTCAAGGGGTTCAGGAAAAAAAAAAAAGATGAATGTGGGAAAACGATGAATGCGGATTAACTTCAAAATACAAAAAAGCATAATATTTAAGCATTTAAAATGCAGTGCAATGTATACAGTATACTAATAAATACCAAATTGTTATTTATTCTTAAAAAATCAATAATATTGTTTAAATTTTTGTTAATTTTTTTTAATAAAAAAATAAATTTGCAAGACACAGAACATTTTTTGTGTCATTTTCTTTAATTTCATATGCATACATAAAAGTTCATATCGTTAGAAATGCCGTCTTTGCCATTATTTACAATTTTTTCATTATCACACATTTCTCCTATATTTAGGACACCACATGTCGCAACATCTTGATCAATGGAAATATAAGCGCATCGTCTGCTATATACAACCACTCTTCATTTGTATTATTTTCACTGTTGTCAACACAAACAGCACAAATGAGCTATTTTTAATATAAAAGAAGTAATTCCAGTTTGTATGTCATATGGATCCGCATGACTTTCAATTTTATTCCGGTAAAAAGAAACATTTTACAACAATGAATGCAAGAAAACGACATTTTGAAGAACAATGTACGCCGGTTTTGTTAACATTAAGTATAATTTGTGCAGGGACCGTAGAAATAAAACCATCAATGCGGGAACGATAGATCGGGGTTTTACTGTACATACAGTGTAAACAATGAAACTTTCAGTTCAGATGTAAGGACAAAATTAAAGAATTTTTTAGTTTATATCATTCTATATGTATTTTAATATGTAATTTTCAACAATATGATTGAACATGTTTTTTTTTATGAAGGAAGTGTAAATTTCTGAAAAATAATCAAGATACTGCTGATGTTACTGGTAGTCACAATCTTTTTACTAAAATATAGTTATGTATTAATCAAGTTTTTATAGTTATTAAGATTGGCTAAACCTGAAATAAAATTTCCTTCCTTATCTTCCATTTTATCATTTTAGTTTATTACTTTATTTAATTATTTATATATATATATATATATTAATATTGTAAGCATTCATTATAATTTTGATTGCATTATTACACTGAAATTACTGTTTAAAAATGTAAACATAGAAGTGGCCAGAAATCCGCAACATTTTAAAATCTGCACAATCTCTGATCCCAAACTGTGCAGATTTGAGAGAATCTACTGTACATATTGGTATGCAAAAAATAAAAATGAGATGATTTTTCGAATGTAACATTGTGCAAAAGTGTTCCCTATCGATTGAAATCATAGCATAACAAGGAATCAAAACCATATAAACAAATCAATTGAAAGGATACAAAAGAATTTTATTGAAATGGTAACTTGGAGCATAACTGCAAAGACAGAAACCTCATCTAACAGATACCTGGTAAGAACAATACAATCTTTATATGGGATATGGTTACCCCTGACTGTGATGCAGGAATTGCTACATACAATATCTGTCCATGCTAAGAATGAGGTTGTCAAGGAAATGAGTACCACTCCTCTTGTATTGCCAAATGCAAATGCAGAATCTTTGCTGGCACTTGGTCACATGCTACTAAGTATCTCCTGAGAAGGTCTCACAGAAATTCTATGATATTTAGGTCAATGGACTTTGCAAGTCAATCAATACATTGAATATCTCCATTCTCCAAGAACAACTGCCACCTTCTATGAGTAAGCATTATTGGTACACATCATACTAGTTGTGTGCATATAGACCACCTTTGTGCAGCCTTCTGGCCACAATAAAATGTGATATTTGATGTCAAGTAGTCTGTTCTACGTGCATTGCAATTTCTCCAGCTATCTGCTGCCTGTTTCTTTTCACCTGTAAGACAATACAGTAGACTCCCTTAAATCCGCACTCCTAAAATCCGCAACTCTCTAAAATCCGCACATATTTTACGGATGTAAACAATGAAACATTCAGTTCAGATTTAGGTGCAAAATTTGACTTTTTAAGATATCCATACATTTTTTAATTTGTAATTTTTGTTAAGGTTATTGAATTCATGTTTTTTCATAAGGAAAGAATAATTTATTTCCAAAAATATAAAGATATTGCTGATATCATTGGTAATCACAATACTACCAAATATATTTATGTATTAATCAAGCTTTTTTAGTTATTAAGTCTGGCTAAATATGAAATAAAGCTTCATTATTTTATTATCCTGATGTGAATTAGTAATGTACCTTTATGAGGCAAGTTTCATTGAATAATTTAAAAACACATTTTATCTTTATAATGAATATTTAATTGTACATTACTGATTATTAACTTAATCTTTGCTTTTAGTATTTTAATCATTTTAAAAATTATCTAAATTTTATTATTTTAATTTATGACTTATTTTAATATTTTAGTATATTGTGAGCATTCATTATGCTTTTGATTTCATTTTTAATTACATTCAAATCACTGTTTAAAAAATGTAAACAAAGCAATGACCAGAAATCCGCAAAATTCTAAAATCCGCAAAACCTCTGGTCCCAAGCTGTGCGGATTTTAGGGAGTCTACTGTATATAGCAGTCATCTAGGTTGTTGCTTATGGGTGTCCACTGCTGAACTCTCCAACAACTGTTCTTATTGTTTGAAATACTTGCCAGGCTCATGGAATGATGCTGTGAACAATCCCAAACTCTTCTGCCACACTTTTACAAACTTTCAAACTCCCAATGATTTGACTTCTTGTAAAGAGACCCTGATGACATCTCTCGGATTGCCTGTTGGCCATATTACTCAATAGTAACAACAAACCATCATTGAAATCATTGCAATATATTTCACGCCATGCAATACATTTAACTAAATTTTTGAGTCTTCTTCTCTTACATTATATGCATATATACTCGTATATCAGTCCTAGGTCTATCTCCTGGTTGGTCTTTCAACTTGTTCTGTTGCCTTGTTCTGCTTTTATGCTAATTTATCTGCTTTGTCCTTAGTGTTTGCACATCAATGTATTAACCATTAGTCATAATACCTGTAAAGTTAATAAAAATCTTAAAAATATGACAAACTAAATATTATTATTAATTTCTCTAATAATCAATGATAAATATAATATACAATATTCAATCTTACCTTTGTGAACATCATTTTCTTTAAACATGTCATTTCTTTACATAATACTATACCAAAGTTTTTATAAGACTAGTAATTGCAAAGGACAAGAATGATTTATAATAATGCAATTGATAACTCCCTTTTTATTCAGGAAAACTCAGTTAACACTGCAATATTAAAGCTATTGATTTCAAATATGTTTTTATTTTTTTTTATAGAATAAGAAACATGAAAAGGCTATATGACCCAGAATTCAGTTTAAAAGAAAGAAACAAATAGAGGATTTCTTCTATTCTCCTTCCTTTCTCTAGTTCACATGTAAATTTTACAAAGGAGCAATATTTTAAATGTCCTTACCCTCCCTGCTTTTTTTTTTTTCATTATTCAAGAACTCAGGACATTTTTCTAAATCTGACTGCCAATAGAAGGGAGAAAGGGGGTGTCTCCCTGAAGGTTGAAATTTTGTCTAGTAAAATTCATCATTTTTTTCAATTTGACAGGCAATAGTAATGTAGGAATATCATTGTGAGAGAAAAATAATTGATAACAAAGGGATTTCTTTTCCAGTTCTATGCTACTTTTTGCCAAAAATTGTACTGAACACATGATTTGTTCGTATCTTGCTTTTGTAGCTCACAAAAAACATAAAAATCTTAATATACTTTAAATAATGAACCATTTTTAACATGCAATTTCTTTGTTTTAACTATTTTTATATGCATCTCATGATTTCCACAAACATAAAATCAGAAAAATTTGTGCAATCCACAATTTCCACTATCTTTTTCTTATGATCTGATTTAAATAGAAAGATAAATCTGACATCTTTTAATTCTAAAATACATGGAAATTTGAAATATGTAATAAAATAAATGCACAACTTTTGAATATATTTTGATAAAAAGAAAAAAAATATGCAGCAAGAGGGTTAAAGTATTGAGGAAGAAATTTCTAAATAAAATGTGAAAAGTAAAAGTAATATGAAAAAACAGTAAACAAAATTTCAAACTATTAGAAATTATTCTTGACAGTCACTTAACACTAATGTGAACAAGTCTGATATTTATCTGCACCAACTTATCTGAAGAGATGATCACATCTTTGGTGTTTGCTCTGATAACATTGAAACATTTTTAATTGATTTTACAGCCCAATTAATAATAAGTGAAATACTCTTAGACAGTATCTCTATAAATAACACAATGTTTAACAAGCATATAAGTATTTCTGAACTATTATCTTTTAATACTTTTTTTGTTAACTTACATGAAATATCACATTTTTAAACGAGAAACTTTATTTTACAGGTTCACTACCAATGATGCATACATGGTGTCACTTAATCATTTATCTGATTCACTGATGTCATGTGTCCTCCGAGTATAAACATGATGAACTGTAGTTTGAGCACATTAATTTACACCCAGTAATGAATGTGTTAAAAAAATTCTTTTGATCTGTTTTTCTAGGATCTTAAGAGGTGATTTATCTCTTTAACTCTTC
Source organism: Maratus speculifer (assembly GCA_964019185.1). Lineage (NCBI taxonomy): Eukaryota > Metazoa > Arthropoda > Arachnida > Araneae > Salticidae > Maratus > Maratus speculifer. The sequence continues at coordinate 277,019,979 of OZ025298.1, forward strand.
TTGAATTGTAGCCCTATGGAGCAAAGGTCTTAAATTGGTAACTACTGATCTAACCAACCTTTTACATTAAAGCTTTTATAAAATCTATAATCTTTTGATGAATAACATCTCTTATTATTAAAATATGATAATATTTAAATTTTAAAAAGTACTGTTTTTATGATTACCTCCATAACAAAGGCACATGCTTAAAGAGGGAATATTTTTAATGAATATTTTTTATTTTTTTAGCATATGAAACCTTGATTAAATAATAAATCTCTTGAAAAAATAACAAAAGTTTGATTAAAGTTGCTGTAATTATACAATTATTTAGATTAAATATTCTATATTTCTGTTATGCTAAAAAAAAAAAAAGGTAATTTTTTTTTTTTTTTTTTTTTTTTAAGTTTTGAGTTTGCCATAATAAATTTCAATAAAGAAAATGTTTTAACACCCATTATGAATATGTAACAAAAAATATATATATAATTGGCTACATTTTTTAATTACAAGCTAAAAATTTTCACATAATTTCTTACAATTAAATATACAATGTAGTATTGTTGTTGATATTGCATGAAATTTATAAGTACTGAAAAAATGCCAAGAATTAAAGAAGTTGACAAATTAAATAATTTTTTTTAAATATCAATCTAATTCTATATTTTAATTAAAAAATCATACAAGATTCTAATATCATTAGAATATCAAAACTGAATATTTGAAAATATACATTTTGATAATGTACATTTTTGCTAATAATTTTACTATCATTTTACAAGAAAAAATATACATGAAAAGGTATTTTTAAAATCTAAGATTTTTGTTACCTACCTAAAAGAGGGGGAGGGGGATGAGAAGTTTCTGGTAATATATCCTGGATTTATTTTATCAAAGCAGCTTTTATTAATCAATGCATTAGTGACACATACCAAAGTACACTGGTTTGTGAAAATTAAGGACAAAGCAGATAAATTAAAGCAGAACAAGGCAGTAAAACAGATTGCTTAAATAGTTTAATCCCTCAGCCCACATTTTTGCATCAGTGAAATCTTATGGTATGATTTCAGTCAATGTGGAAAACTTCTACTCTGCATGACGATACATTCAAAATACCATCTCATCCTTAATTTTTGCACACCAGTGTATTTTTCTCTATTACCTTGACAATCCTAACTTCAAATGAAAATTACATTAGCAGGGCTCCCAACATATTTTAATCCTCAAAAAGAAGGGAAAGGGGACCATTTTTATTTAAAAATTGGACTTCAGGGGACCATTTTTTAAATTAAAATTGGAGATTAAAAAATTATTGTAAATGCAAAAACATTGCACCAATTTTCCTAAATATGCAATATATTTTTAAATTACCCAGAAGATATATTAGATGGTAATAAGATATCATTAAATAATGTAAAGTTTTATTTAAACACATTTCGATATCCTAGTGCAAGATATAGAAAGTATCCAACATTTTGGCATCCACCTTAATAATTCTCCTTAAAGGAAAAGTATAATAGCGATAAGTGAATAAAAAAAGTACAGCATAATAGAGACTGTTGTTGAATATTAAAATTTAAAATTAAATTAATATACATATATTGTTAATTATTAACCTGAAACATATTTAGTTTCTTTCTACACGATAGGAGCTAGGATAAGCTATAATGCAGACTACAGTAAGATAAGCTATATCTGCATGGTCCAGACTCATTTTCATTCATGGTGCTCGGACCAGGCCTAATTTATTTTTTATGTACAGATTTTTTTTTAATGTTTCATTCCTAATTTTCATAGCCCAAAATTTTCAGTCTTAATTTTGAGCCAACCCATATGAAAATCATTATCTTGACATGGCCTAGGTCGCTTAATATGTCAGTAAAATTAAGCTTGGGCCAAAGTTTTTTGCAAAAAATGCCTACATTTTAAAATTGCAATTACTCTACAACTAAATATTTAATTTAGAATAGAGTAAATTTCTATGCATATTAAAATATAGCTAAATTAAAATATAATAAAAGTGGGAAAAAGAACTTGCCTATTATGGAATCCTATTTTAAACAGAAAAATGTGTTGATCCATGCAAAATTAATATAGTAATATGTAAGAAAAAACATATAATACATTTACACTGGCTAGAAAGAGAACTTGTCTATAATGCATGTATTTTCTCTTTTCTATGCAACTGAGTCTTAGAAGATTAGTATTTTTCTGATTTTTGACACTTCAATACATGGAATATGAATTAACAAAAACATTTGGATTAACTCTAACATTTGCATACAAAAAAAAAAATACTATCGCAGCTTTCGACACTTCAATAAACATGAAGATTATATGCATGATAATAATAATAATAATAATAAAAAATAATAATAAATAAGTATTTTTGGTCAAGAGCTCCTTGTACTGGACAATTTTTAAACCAAATCGATGTAAATTCAATGTTTTGTAGAAATTCACTCCGGCTGGGCCGAGATTCTAACTTTTACCAGATCTTGTCGAAATTTTAGCTGTAATACCAGGCCGGACCATTTTTTTTTCTTTTTTTAATGAGTCAGGTAAGATCTGTATTTGGAAATTATGGCCCATGCAGACCTCCACTATAATGTTAATATTTTCTTCTTAGTTAGTTTCTTACTTAGTTTCTTAATATTTCTCTTCTACAATTTTTTAATTTTTAGAAATTTTAATGAAATTTTTTTAAGAGTTTCTTAAAATTTGTATTACATGGTGATTTTTTAACACCAGAGAAGGAATTCTGGTTACAACGTTTTAGCCCACTGTAATAAATTTTGTCTTCTACAGTTTTTGAGCTTTTAGCAAGTTTTTAGAGTTCTTTTTGCGCCGATTTTTTTCAGTTGCTAAAAGGGGACTTGGGGGACCAAAATGCATAAAAGGGGACTAAAAGGTACCTTTTTCTAAAAAGGGGACCATTTGGGAGCCCTGCATTAGTAATTGGGATAGAATTCAGGCTTTTTTAAATGATCTGTTCAAGATTTACTGTGACCATGATCATGTATTTTATAAAAGAACAGGCATGCTACAAATCATAAAAAAAGTTAGGTAAAATATGCAAATATTGCGGAAAATTTGGAAGATAAATAATAATCACAATAGAATGGAGAGGTTTTAAAAGTTCAGATTAGAAAAAAATATATTCATAAAGAGTATTTTTCTTTATTTGAATGAATATTAAAATGATAATTCCCAGGAAATAATCTGTGTACGTCCTCTCATTCCAGTAATGAACGATTATTACATGTACTTTTTGATGATATATATTCACTACTCAATAATGGTTACAAATTTGAACTGGAATGGTCCATGATATTCGAATAATATAACAAAATGAACAAGTTGAAGGTGAGTAGCAATTTACACAGCATAGTCTGGTATTATAGTACCAGCAAAATTCAGCTTGGAAGTCAAGGAGTTAAAATCATCATTTTGAAGTAACAGAACATTTGAAATAAAGCTAACAAGCATTTCACAATTCCACTAATAATATAATTTATGAAATTACAAAAAGTATTTATGTAGAAAAATCATGATTGAAATTACACAAATAAATTTAACTTGTAGAATTACAAGAGTAATAAAATATTTTCAAAATATACACAATGTGTAAAAAATATACAATAAGAAATAATGAGAGTGATGATGCATACAAGATATACACTACATAAAATTTCAACAAGATGTTAAAGCTAATGTAAATTTTCATATAATTAAATTATTTCAAACTTATTTTTTAAAGATAATAATAATTTCAATCTGCAATCATAAATTAAGGATAACGATCAGATAGTTTCGATTTTAGATATAGTTGTTTTGTCAAATATTTGCAGAAATCTTTTAGGAATCATCCTTGAAATTTGGAGATGCAAAGAGCAGGTTTGACTTAAAAATTCTTCAATGGTGATTTACTTACAAAAGCAATCAGGGAGCCAACAAAAAAAATAATTAAAAAATGTTTGCAATCAACATAAAAAACAAAGTTTAAAATTGGCCTGTCACTGTAGTAATGACTATCTGGGCCATGTACAACATTTGTATGTAATTATGTAAAAACAGCATACATATTCATGAAAATGTAAATGTTTCTATAAAAAGATAAGAAAAAAGTATATTTTTTAAGCAATTATTATCAACCAAATTCATTGCCATTTTACAAAAAATTGACTAAGTGCGATATAACCTTTATATTGCAATTAGAAAATTAATATGTTGAATGTCTGATGTGATATGAACATTTGGAAATAATTTTTAACTGCACATTTGCAAGCAATTTTAAAAATTTACTTTTCATAATTGGGTAATTAACTATATTGGGTAACTTATATATAAAGAAAGGCCAATGAAATTAAAAAATATATATATTTGTGATTATAGTGAAGTGAATTTTAATTTGCGAAAATTCCTTGATTATTCACCTACTTTTGGAAAACAACATAAATTACGCTCACAATATTGACAGTATTTTCTATTTTTATTTATTTATTTTTTTAATTTCCACACTATTTAACTCTTTTTTTTACATATAAATTGTCTTATATATCTGTCTATTAAATTATGAAGAACATTCTCTGATATGGTTTGTGCAGCACAAATAAAAACTTTGCATACATATACTCATATCTGATTAAATATTCAATATACCAATTTTTTTATTTTGAGTACATTTTTTTGGAACAAACTGTCAACTTTTTGTTTTAAGAAAGTAGTGTTAAATTTGATAAATTTTACATGAAAGTAATCAAGATCATCAAAATAACAAAAAACATTTACCTTTTTTACAGAGATGCTTATATTTTAAATAAATAGGCATATTCTTACACAAATATAGGCAGACTTTGTAAAGCACTGCAAGTAGTCAGTTGTTACAGCGATAGATCATTTTGAGCCTTTTTATACTATAAAGTGATCCCAAATATTATTTTCACTCTATTTTGTATCTTCCCACCATAATTCTTTAAAGAATACATTGTCTTTAGAACAGATGTAAAGAAATATAATATTTTAAGGCAATCAGATGATGACAAAAGAAACCAAGAAAAAAAAAGTGGAAATTTTTATGTAATTTTTTATTATTTGAAATTTAAAAAATATTTTTTTTTATATTATTAAAATGATAACACTACTATTATAAATTCATTACTGACAAACTTATTTCAAGAACTTGCATTTTTGAAAAGTTAAACAAATTAATATAGAAAAAAAAAATGGAATTTTTTAGAATTTTAAAAATATTTATTTTAAAACCTGGGAGCAGTCATGACTCATGAGACATAATAAAAAATAGTCCAGAAAATAATTAAAGTATGGCTTTAATATAATTAGTATGCTAACAGAGAACAATGAAACAAATTAGCTCATTTCGTAAATTTGTTATTATATGTAAAAAAAAAAACTTATTACAGAATGTTCAAAAATTTTGAATTTATGAGAGTACTGTTTTATATTTATCTACTCATTTGTTAAAAGCATTAAGGTTAACATAATAAAGAATATAAAGACTGCAACCATAATTTCTTAGATTCTTTATTTAGAAGAGAAAATGTAAAAAATATGCTTAAAAAAGAAAAAAATACTAAGAGACTTCAAAACAAGAATCAAGCTTGGCGACAACTTGGTGCTAACGCATATGAATGCATAGTTTTAAAATGCTTATGATTTGAAAACGATTGCAACAATAAAAGAATTTGCAATAAATCATTATTTTTTTTTTTATCAAATCCACATTTTTTTTTTTAAAGTTCTAATCGTCAGAATTTAATGAAATTATAATGGGACCACATAGGTATCTTATACTTTCAAACAAAAAAAGAATTATCAAAATCAGTTCACATTTACGGAAGTTATGAGTGAACAAGAAAGACATACAAGTTGAAATCATAATCTCCTCCTTGAAGTCGGTTAAAAATAAGACTGGATATAATTAAAAATTTATTTTTTGCTATTTCAAATCAAAAGCAAATATGGTAAAGATCTTTATTCCATATAAAAAAATGCATACTTGGATAATTAATAAGTATAAGCCATTTTTAGTGGCATTATAAATTGTGGCCACTATTTCCAAGAATGAAACCTATTCAGTATGCAGAAGAGGTGTTATTGATCTTTATTTAACAGAATCCTTATCAAATTTGTTTTAAGCAAAAATAAATAGATTCACAGAATTTCATGCAGTAATAACAGAAAGTGAAAATTTACATTGAATGGTGAAGAGAATTATAATTAATTGAATGTAATACACACACAACATTTATTAGTTATATTCTTAACAGAGTTTTATAAATGCTTAGATCATATTAATCTATAACTGAGGTGATGTGGTCTGTATTGATTAGGAATATGTTCAGATTTTTACAGGAAAAACACCATGTTTTAGAAATGTCTTGAGGGTAGATATTTCTTTCGAAACAGAAAAAAAAAAAAAAAAAAAAAAAAAAAAAAAAATATTTTCAGAAATAAGCTGCATCTTTAAAATATACATATGTACAATTTTATAAAATATCTAAATAAAAAAGTAATACCACATCTATAAATAAATGGGGTTTCTAAGACTGCACCCCCCCTTTTTTTTCGCTACTCCAGTTATGGATTAATATCAATCTTCTACCAAAAGTTTTTAATTTTTGTGCGTTATAAGGAAGGTATCTTTTTGAATAAAATACAATTTTCAAGAGTTTCCAACCTAACATATTCAAAAAGAAAAAGATTCAGAATACATGAAAGTGTAGTTGTAGGGATAATGCTGCCATCTCTAGATATAATAATTACAGTGTCTATCAATTAAGAACAGTATTACATGAATAGGAAATCTGGATCCACTGGATTCATAAAAAAGATGAGAATAATCTTGAAGATTTTGTATAAGTTATCTTTAAATGACAAAGATTAGCAATTTAAAAATAGGGCAATAATGATTTTTTGCAATACAAACATTCCATTTATTAGTTATGTTTTTTATAAGTCTGTTCAATCCTACTGCTTTATTCTTGTTGCAAGGTGGTTTTTTGATTAAACACCTTTTGTAATGAATTTCTTGGATAACATTTTATTATAATAGAAAATCTACAGTATTTATCGAATGTAGTTTAACATTGCCATATTATGTAAAAAATTAGGATCCGGGTCAATCCATGTAAAATCATCCAGAAAAAGAAAAAATTGTTGCTCAATATTTTTGATTTTTTTAATTCTTTACCAGTTAATTAATTTACTGTACTTTTAGGAGTCTAAAACAAATATTAAAGAAATTTTAAACCTTTTGAATTTTTTTTCGGCATCCATTTTTTGTCATGTCACAAGTGATTTTTCATGAAAAAGAACTTTATGAAAGTCCTTATAACTTTTTATTTCTAAACATATCAAAATGATTTAAAAATCATTATATTAAGTAATGAATGAAGTAGATTTTGATAAAAAAGTATTTTTATGATATTGATTTAAAAAATTGCATACAATAAGATTAAATGTACCATTTTTATAGTGAAAAATTGTTTTTTTGACATAAAAATTTTAATTGAAGAAAGTAAAACTCCTCTTTACATTTTATTTTTTTGACTATATAACCTAATGAACTATTCTCAGAAAAAATATTAAACATATAGAGACACTGCTTTTTTTTCTATAATTAGTCAAACTTGGCATCTCACTGCCAAAACGCTAAATTTGAAGTTTAATACCTAAAAAAAGGACTGGATAAAACATTATGAAAATTTAGCAGGATAACCTTCTTATGGATGTAAACATGTATCAAATATATTATGAGTGATATGTATGTGGTTTTAAAAATATGGAACTTTGAAATTGGCTCGAAAATCCATTTGTTTACATACATTTCCACACCATGAAGAACTTATAATGCATAATATATTGTGCTCATTTCTGCAGATGCCTCTTTTTAAAGTATAAGTAACTTTTTTACATAAATATAATTATATTAAAACTTAATTTATGCTCACAAACTTAATATTTCATTTATTTTTAAGCCAGGATTAAGTGAATGTGAGTATTAATTTTATGATTAAGAACAAATTTACAAATTATCTTCTATTAAATTCTATGACTGAGAACAAGTTTTCTTATCCTGTCCTGTTTATTTTTAATATGCCAGTGCATAAATATATTATGGGTCAATCCATTTCAAGTGGTCCAGCACTGGTCGCTCGACTATTTTTAAAAAATCTGAAATTTTTTGTACAACAACCTTAACATGACGGAAGTTCCAAATGACTGTTATTTTAATTTTACTATTTTTTGTTTGTGCATGGCGGCCATCTTTGTTTCATCGTGTTCAGCGATTTTCTCAGATACTAGGATACACAAAATTGCATATATCTCGTCTTTTATTTTCCCAATTGAAATGGGGTTTGCAGCATTTTGTTCAGAATAAAATAGGCTAAATGTACGGTTGTAGAATGATTTTGAAAAATAAATATTTACAGGTGAAATTTTAGTACAAAATTTAAGATTTTTTCCAAAATCTATCCGTTTGCAAGAGGAAATTTTTCATGCAAGGGAAACTGTCAACCTTACACATTTTTTTCTACAAATAGGTCAAAAGTTCATGTACTCATACGCCAAGTCTCAGATCTGGGAGATAATTTCTCTTTGCAAAAAAAATTCCGAAATTCGTCAAAAATTTTAAAAATCACACTTTTTAGGCTTTGATATCTCTAGTGGGGCACAAGATAAAAATCTGAAATTCTGGCCTTTGATAGTATTGTGTAGTAGTGTTATGTACAAAAAATTTCAAGAAAGAGATTTAACTACAAGCTGAGATATGACATGGACAATATCTGAAAACAATACTGCAAAACTATTGTAACCTATTATGTAATTGTTCAACAAGACTGTCAACCTTACACAATTTTTTTTACAAATAGGTCAAATGTGCATGTACTCATACACCAAGTCCCAGATCTGGGAGCTGATTTCTCTTTGCGAAAAAAATTCCGAAATTCGTCGAAAATTTCAAAAATCGCACTTTTTAGGCTTTGATATTTCTGGTGGAGCACGAGATAAAAATCTGAAATTCTGGCCTTTGATAGTATTGTGTACTAGTGTTATGTACAAAAAATTTTAAGAAGGAGATTTGACTACAAGCTGAGATATGACATGGACAATATGTGAAAACAATACTGCCAAACTATTGTAACCTACTATGTAATTGTTCATACCTCCAAAATTTTAAATTAATTATTTATGGTACAAAGTTAAATGTTAATTACAAATATCTTCTTCAAATGCTTCTGTGTGATTTAAACAAGTCAGAATATATGTTAAGCCAATACACTATTTGTCCAGATGAACAAACCTACTAGAAATGCTATTGCAACAATTTTACTCGGAACACATTTCAGGAAAAGGCAATTAGAGACAATGGGTTGCAACTGATCGAGTTGACATGGTTTCAATTATTAAATTTAGAGAATTTCATTCAAGTTAACAAGGGATGACAAGACTTGGGTGGCTTCAAATAAAATTTTGTGGAAGAACAGCCTAATGGACTGACAACAGTAACTGTTCGAACTCATAACATCTCTCGTGAATAGTGTTAAGCTCTTTGTTGAGCATATATAGTATCTTTGTAAATTAAATGTTTATTATTTAACTGTTTTCAACAAATGATATTTTCTGTGTAAATCTATATTAATAAAATAACAAAACGCTCTGTCTGCGTGTGTGTGTGTGTGCGTGTGTGTGTCTGCGATGGCTAGAAAAATCTACAGCATGTACGAGGCTCAAAATTTTTTTGAGAGTAGCCCCAAATCTCTCCTGATGCACCTGAGCTTCAGAATTTCGAAATTCTATTTATTAACTGAGTAATTAATTAAATTCCAAAGATCACTCTCATAAAAAATCGCCTTTTTTCTTCTTTTTTCCCTTCATTTAGTTATGGTTGGTTGGTTGCATAAAATTTTCGTATAAATAATTAAAAAAGCTGGAACAGACCTTTAAAATTCGTAGACTGGCTAACTGTCAGTTTAAATGATGATTTTTTATCACAGCGCCAGCGGTTGTAAACTGTGGGGGAAAAAGATAGGTGGTGGTGAAGTAAACCGAAAAAAGGGTTGCAATACAATATTAAACCATTTATCGCTCAAATGTTAATGACCCAAACAAAAGTTTTTGGAAGGGATTTTGCATTAATAAGACGAATTGAAAGAAATGAATTACAGCTGAAGCATATTTTACGAAGAAATAGTAATTTTTTAAAATGGTCTTTTTTTCTATTATATTATTTATTTAAAAAAATGTTTGCTTTTAAAATAATTGAAATTGATAAATTCGAAATAATTAAATGTCAAAATAAAATTAAATAAAACATTGAAAGCATTTGATTTGAACTAAAAATTGTATTACTAAAAGTTTTCTTTTTTTTCAGAACTTTAATACTTTATAACGTAGATGAAAAATGTTTATGATTTAACAACATATTAATAACTCTATGTCGATATATAAAATATATTTATGAAAACATTCTTTTAAAATCATGCGCGAAAACTTAAATATTAGTCTAAAATTTAGATTTCAGGGTGCAGACGATTTTAAGACATTAACGAATGAATGTTAACTTTTCAAGCAAAATCTTAAATGGCGCTTCTATATTGATATTTCAAAGTCATATGATAAAAATAATCACATAATTCTTGCCTATGATTGATATATTTGTATCTTTTATGCATTCCGATCGTGTATTACAGTCAATAATGGCACAAAACTTTTTTTTTTAAACGAAATTTTAGTCATCTATTCAATAACAGTTTAAAAGGTAAAAACAAAGAAATACGGGTTTAAACCAGTTTCAATTGATCGGCGTGTCAAAGCATATGGTTTTGTTGGTGCTTATTTGGACTTAATATAGCAGATTTTAGGGTTACATTTTTGGCGCCAGCCCAAGACATTGTACTTCCACTCAACTTCTTTTTACTGTGTGGTTGTACGCAGATCTTTGGCATTTCGATCATTAGAATGCATGAGTCATTAGCTGTGTTGCAGTAAAAAAAATCACACAACACTTTTCTAGGAGTTTATTTTTTTTTATCACTGATAAAATTTAATTATTTTTTCTATTCAATTTAAAATTAAATTATGGCTTTAATTTCGTTTTAAAACAAAAATAAAATATAGCTGTTTGGCGTACAATTGTTCGAATCCGCAAACGATTCATACACCATAAAAATTAATCAAATAGCAAAGTAAATAATTTATCAGAAATAGTCATTAAAAGAATAGTAGCAAAACTGGTTATAACCTTAATGTTTAGACTAATTAACACATAACCCGATCTCAACCAGAAAAAAAACAGACCACACTCCGATCCGTGATAGACAAAATTTCCGTGAGTATAAACCCGACCCGAACCTAAAAATTCTATTTGAAAAAAAACTATGGATTTGTTAGCTGACCCGAACCAAATCTCAATCCCATAAAAATGTTCAAATGAAGCATAACCCGATCCAAACAAGGCAAAATAATGTTAGTGGGCATGAAACCTGACCCGAACCTAAATATTGTCTTAAAAAAAACTCGAAATGTGACCCGAACAAAATCTGAAACCGGTAAAAATATTCCATTGAACTATAACCCGATCCCAGCAAGGCAAAATACTTTCCGTGGTCATAAACCCGACTCAAATCTAAAAAATTCCATTTGAAAAATTCTGAAATTTGATCCAAACCACATCAAAATCCGACCAAAATATTCGAAAGAACCATAACCGGATTAGAGTAAGACTAAATAATTTCCGTGGACATGAACCCGATACGTACCTAAAACTTCCATTCGAAAAAATACCTGAAATTTGAATCGAACCAAATCTGAATCTGACAAAACTATTTCAAAGAACCGCAACCGGATCCGAACAAGACAAAATATTTCCATGGACATGAACCCAATTCGAACCCGAAAAATTTCTTTGAAAAAATCGCGAAATCTGAACTGAACCAAATCTGAACTTGGCAAAAAGATTCCAGTGAATCATCTCCTTATTCGAACAAGACAGAATAATTTTCGTGAACACGCAAGAAGGCCCGAACCCAAAAGTTCCATCCAACAGTTAAATTTAAAGAAAAACCCGAAATCTGAATTGAACCAAATCTGAACCGATAAAAGTATTCCAAAGAACTATAACCCGATCCGAGCAAGACGAAATAATTTCCATGGACATAAACCCGACTCGAACCTAAAAAATCCGATTTGAAAAAACCTGAAATTTGACTCAAACCACATCTGAGTCCGATCAATATATTAGAAAGAATCATAACCGGACTCGAGTATGATAAAATAATTTCCGTGGACATGAACGAGATTCGAACCTAAAAATTCTATTAGAAAAATACCTGAAATTTGAATCGAACCAAATCTGAACATGACAAAAATATTCCAAAGAACCGTAACAGGATCCGAATAAGACAAAATTTCCATGCACATGAACCGAATCTGAATCTAAAAATTTCTTTGAAAAAATCTCGAAATCTGAAATGAATTTGATAAAAATAGTCCAGTGAAGCATGTATTTATTCGAACAAGGCAGAATAATGTCCATGAACACGCAAGAAAACCCGAATCCAAAAATTACTTTTGAAAAAGAGCCGAAATCTTAATTAAACCAAGTCTGAACTTGACAAAAATATTCCAGTGAAGCATGTCTTTATTCGAATTAGACAGAATAATTTCCGTGGACACGCAGGAAGGCCTGAACCCGAAAATTCCATTTGAAGAAAACGCCGAAATCTGAATTGAACAAAATCTGTTCCCGACAAAATTATTTCACAGAAACATAACTGGATCCGAGCAAGACAAAATAATTTCTATGGACATGAATCCGACCAGAACATTTAAATCGAATTTCAAAAAATACCTGAAACCTGAATCGAACCAAATCTGAACCAGACGAAAATATTCTAATGAATCATAACCAAATCCGAACAAGACAAAATAATTTCCATGGACATGAACTCAATAAATGGTTAGGTAACATTTGGGTTGCGATTAGGTTGCAATTACATTACGGTAAGTGTTGGATTTTATTTAATTTCACGTTAGGTTACAGTTAGATCACGGTTAATTTAAAGTTAGGTTAAAGTTAAATTGCATTTATGTGATGGTTTGACTAAGAATAGGTTACAATAAAGTGGCGGCTAGGTTACATTTATGTCATATTTAAGTTACGGTAGGGTACTGTTAAGTCGCAGTTAGGTTACAGACAGATTATGGTTACGGTACAAAAGTTTACGGTTAGGAATTTGTCCACAGAGTCAACATTACGCATGCTTTGATTAAAAATATACACTTTTATTAAATGGCTCTGAAATTATAATACTATATACCAATCTTTTATCATTGCATATCGATTTCATTCACAGTATAATCGGATTTAAGAGTGATATAATTAGTTTGAAATTCAAAATATTTCACTTGGGATTTCTATGCGAAAAAAAATAATTAGTTACGTGATTTAAAAGTGATTTTTACGGGTAAATATCAACACTTTAACACGAAACTAACGCAATTGTTGGATACATGTTCCCTCCTGTGTTTCTCATTGCTCATTTTAAGTATTTTTAGAGCTTAATAGTAATTGTTGTTTTAGGTAGATTTCGTAAGAAATACTACCTATTGCAATCGCACCAGTTTATATATCTATCTATCTATATATATATATATATATCTCACTTTTTTATGGACACGATAACTTCTATAATTCTTCACCAATCTCCACCAAGCTTGGACATAAAATCAATGGGGATAAAATCTTGGATGAGTTCGTTAATGGGCAAAATCGGACCAAGGGGGTCGGAATAGGGGGCGTTTTTGTGAAAACCGAAAAAACGCCATAACTTCTTAATTAAAGTAGATATCGAATCGGTTTAAAGTTTATATTACTTCTTAAAAATGGGCCAAAAGTATATATATGACAGATTTTTGATAAATTTAGAAGTGGGCTCAAGGGGCGAAAAAAACAGGGATTTTGAGAGAAACAAATCACAACTTCGTCAATTTTCAAGATATCAAGTCCAACTAAATTTTTTATAAATGTTCTTAAAATTATCTAAAACTTTCGTATTTACAAGTTTTTGATAGGACCAACTTTTACCGATGAAAAAAATTAAAAACGAAAAGAAAAAGGGCGCTGAAAAAAGAGAAAAATCCATAACTCCGTCAATTTTTAAGATGTGAAATCTGATTAAATTTATTTTACATCTTCTCAAAAATATCTACAACTTTTATATTGACAAGTTTTTCATAGGACCAATTCGTATAGCAAAAAGAAATTAAACAAAAATAGGAGTTGGAGAAAAAAACCTCAAATCCAAACGGCTTATATTCTGACTCATTTTTAAATTCATTTTTGATTTTAAACGCATCCAAATGGTAGATCCTCTTATTTAGAAACTGTATAAAGTGATGCATTGGTCAATTTTCTGATAAAGACAGAATATATTTCAAAAAAAGGCTACCAAAAAGGGTATTTTGAACAGAATTTCCGAAAGTCATCGGGACTGAAAATTGAAGGAAGTATTCAAATAAGAAATTGCGTTTTTTTCTGACTCGTTTTTAAATCCATTTTTGCTCTCAAATGCATCCAATTTACAGATCCTTTTATTTAGGAACTATATAATGTGATGCATTGATCGGTTTTTTGATAAAGACAGAATATATTTTGAAAAAGGCTACCAAAAAGGGTATTTTGAACAGAATTTCCCGAAGTCTTCGAGATTTGAAAATTTAAGGAAGTTTTCACAAAGCAAATTGCGTTCTTTATGACTCGTTTTAAAATCCATTTTCGCTCTCAAAAGCATCAAATTTACAGATCCTCTTATTTAGGAACTATATACTGTGAAACATTGGCCAGTTTTTTGATAAAGATAGAATATATTTTTAAAAATGCTGTCAAAGTGAGTATTTCGCACAAAATTTTCCGAAGCAATCATGATTAAAGAATTAAGGATGCATTCAAACAAAAAATCGGTTATTTTATGACTCATTTTTAAATTCAATTTTTTTCTCAAATGCTTTCAACTGACAGTTTTTTGTTATTTAGGAACTGTATAATGTACTGTTTTGGCCGATTTTTTAATAAATTTAGAATCTATTTCAAAATATGTTGTCATAATGGGCATTTAAGCTGAATTTTTCTTAAGATGATTCTGATAAAACCAGTTTTTGCAGAAAAATGAAATTAAAAACTTTTCATAAACGGCCAAATGAAGTTATTAAACTGGGTTTATCGCTAATCATATATATTTTTTTGTTGAAATGAACACTTTTCGAAATCTACCTCCGCCTATAGGCCCAGCCGACAGGGATTTTTTTAAAATGAATTTTTCACAAAGTCAGCTACGACGTATTTCAGGCAATGCATTTCTGCATGCTTCCAATTATTGATAAAATTATACAAATTTCAAGTTCGTTTAATATTGTTAATACGAACCCGGGCAACGCCGGGTGGGTCATCTAGTATTGTAATAAAAGAGACTAATCTCATTTCTCCTAATGTACTCGTAATAGCATTTCTTAACATTTTTTTTATCACCGTATCTCAGCTTATAGTCAAATCTCCTTCTTGAAATTTTTTGTGCATAACACTACTATACAATACTATCAAAGGCCAGAATTTCAGATTTTTATCTCATGCTCCACCAGAGATATCAAAGCCTAAAAAGTGTGATTTTTGAAATTCTCGACGAATTTCGGAATTTTTTTTACAAAGAGAAATCAGCTCCCAGATCTGGGACTTGGTGTATGAGTACATGCACTTTTGACCTATTTGTAGAAAAAATTGTGTAAGGTTGATAGTCTTGTTGAACAATTACATAGCATGTTATAATAGTTTAGCAGTATTGTTTTCACATATTGTCCATGTCATATCTCAGCTTGTAGTCAAATCTCCTTCTTGAAATTTTTTGTACATAACACTACTACACAATGCTATCAAAGGCCAGAATTTCAGATTTTTATCTCGTGCCCCACCAGAGATATCAAAGCCTAAAAAGTGCGATTTTTGAAATTTTTGACGAATTTCGGAATTTTTTTCGCAAAGAGAAATCAACTCCCAGATATGGGATTTGGTGTGTGAGAACACGCACTTTTGACTTATTTGTAGAAAAAATTGTGTAAGGTTGACAGTTTCCCTTGCATGAAAAATTTCCTCTTGCAAACGGATAGATTTTGGAAAAAATCTTAAATTTTGTGCTAAATTTTCACCTGTAAATATTTATTTTTCAAAATCATTCTACAACCGTATATTTAGTCTATTTTATTCTGAGCAAAATGTTGCAAACCCCATTTCAATTGGGAAAATAAAAGACGAGATGTATGCAATTTTGTGTATCCTAGTATCTGAGAAAATCGCTGAACACGATGAAACAAAGATGGCCGCCATGCACAAACAAAAAATAGTAAAATTGAAATAACGGTCATTTGGAACTTCCGTCATGTTAAGGTTGTTGTACAAAAAATTTCAGATTTTTTAAAAATGGTCGAGCGACCATTTTTATATTTCCTGGACCACTTGAAATGGATTGACCCTTATGGTTTAAACTGTAATTACTGCTTACTTCATTTTATAATTTTGAACAAATTTGCATTTTTACTGCTTATTTATTCAGTGTATAAATATATCATGTCATAAACTGTAACTTAAACTGTTGTATGCTTGATTTTGTGATTGAAAACAATTTTTCTTGTTCTATCCTGTTTAATTATGATCACTCAGTGAATAGTGAATAATTGTTTTGTGTTTTAACTTGTTCATTAATAGAACTTATTTAGTTTCTCATTAGGAGAACTCAGTTGTGTTCTGTCTTAAAAGTTGTTCTGAAAACAAATTCCAGGTACATAAGCATAGCCAATTTATACCATTAAGTGAAAGTGTTATCAAATGCTTTGTAACATCTACATGTGAACAGTATGATCACAATATCTCAAAAATTTGGAAAAGCTCACTATTGTTCAAAGTAAATGATTATATTGTGTGCATTTATGATAAAAAGTGGTCGATTCGAAAAATTCGTGAGCTAAGTGAAAAAAATAGATTTAAAAAATACGGCTTAATTGGTGAACTGACTGCAGTTCAGGGTTCAACTAAAAGTACATTTTGCAACAAATAATTAAATAAAAATGCGTATTTAATTAAAATTTTGAAAAAGTATAAGAAAATTTTGATATTTTAAATTCCCTACAATTTTAAATAGTAATATTTTTAGATTAATCAATCACCTTTTTTTTTTTTTTTTTTTTTTTTCCAAAATGTGTATTACACAATACTGTGCATGGATTTTTAGATAATGTATTGCTACATTTAATATATATTTTTATTTGATATAAGTTGTGCAAAGTGGTGAAATCTAACACATCTTCATATATAATTTTATTAATAACAATTATAATAATAATAACGTTAAGTCTAATTTCATGTGCATATTCAACACATGTATAACAATCAAATTGTTCTAAACAATTTAAATACCTGTATCAAATACAAAAAAAGCCTTAACATTTTTAAAACATAAAAGCAAAGTAAATATAAACATAGAGGAAAAAAAAGTTTAAAGTTATCATTAGTGTGGGAATTGCGTTAGGTGTATTAACAAAATTTACAACATGTCAAGATATGATTGCCGTATGGATGAAAAAGAGGTTTTAAAATATTCACAATTAAACAGGCTTTCATTTTATGTTTCAAAACAAAAATCGATTTTTTGATCAATTTTGGGGTAAACTGTCCCCTTAAGAAATTAAGTTTATGTTTATGAACTTTTAGAGAAAATCAGTATTTTTTACCGAAATTTTTAATGTAAACGCAAATCCAATTTAATTTATGTGAAACTTCATTTTTTAAAACTTTCATAATTATATTCCTTGAATACTTAATTTGTTATAAATATGTTTCAAAATACATTAAAAGATTAAATAAAAATGTTTAATCATCTTTTGTATAAGTGCAAATATATGATCAATAAAAAGAAATCTTTATATTACGGAGGAAAAGAAAGCAGACAAAAAAAGAAAAAAAAAATAGTATTTTTATATATATCGTAAATTTTATTAACAGATGATTTTTGCACTCCAATTGAATTACGGAAAGAGTGTTTTGATTTGCAATAAAAATAAATGTAATCTGTCATTTATTATTTGTGAAAACGATAAATTTTGTTGAGATTGAATTTGTGAGATAAATGTTTTTACAGAAAATTGGAAAATTGAAAATTTGGATAGCTGGTAACAACTTGCATTTTAGCATTACTGTATTAATATTTTATTACTCTTTCAAAGATATGCATTACTTGAATTATCTAATCCTATAAACGTTTAAAAAATTTCACGTGAAAATTATTTTGTATTATTTATACAAAAAAGGATAAATTTGCATTTAAAGTACTATAAAATAAAATAAAAAAGCGATAGAAAAATGAAAAATCATTATTTCAGAATTGTGCATAAAGTAAAAAATATCAATTATACTTAAGAAAAAAAAAGTTCTAGGCTTAAATTAGTTTTGCTGTGTTCTCAAAAGAAATATTAGTTTAAAAATTGCAGAAAAAAATAAATTTTCATGAAAAAATTCAAAAATGTAAATGCAATTTATTAAGAAAATATAAAAGTTGTAGCAATTTCTCTAGTAATAAAAATACTTAAAATTTGTAACATGTAAAAAATGTAAATATAAGTAAAAAAGAAAATAGAAGCCGAGGATGGATTCGAACTCACAACCTTTCGAGTCACAAACACGTGCTTTGGCACGATGCCACGAATTGACATTCAGATGTTGTACAATTAGGTATTTGAAATATACGCTGAACTTTGACCCCAAAATTCTCAAAAACCAAGGTCTATTTGAAGGGAGCCTTTCACCAGAATAATTAGTGGTATGACCCCTACAACATACTTTGAAATCATCAAAATCTGTGAGTACCATGTCTGGTGGTCTCCTTGTGAGTGTACAGTAGATTTAACTATTATGTATTCTATGTAAGAAAAAACATGTATTATACATTTGACAGTAGCATTTGAAATAATAAAAAAATAAATTATGCATTTAGGAGTAGTTTTTCTTGTGGAAAAATGTGTAAACAAATGTGATATTTAAGATAAATTTGAAGTTCCATATTTCTGAAACTATGTACATATCACTCATAATATTTTTGGTACATTTTTAGACCTATAAGAAGGTTATTCTGCAAACTTTTCATGAAATTTCATCCAGTCTTTTTTTAGTTATTGAACTTCAAATTTAGTAATTTGATACTGAGATGCCAACTTAGACTAATTATGGAAAAAGAAGGGTGTCTCTAAATCTTTCATATTTCTTCTGAGAATAGTTCGTTAGGATATATATTCAGAAAAATAAATGTAAAGGTGAGATTTTTTTTCTTCTATTAAAATTTTTATGTCAAAAAACAATTTTTCACTATAAAAATGGTACATTTAATCTTATTTTATGCAATTTTTTAAATCATTATCATAAAAATACCTTTTATCAAAATCTACTTCATTCATTACTTAATATAATGGTTTTTAAATCATTTTGATATGTTTAGAAATAAAAAAGTTACAAAGGATTCTGTAAAGTACTATTTCCATGAAAAACTGATTGTGACATGACCCCCCCCCCCCCCCAAAAAAAAAATGGATGCCCTTAAAAAAAGAAAAAAAAATCAAAAGGTTTAAAATTTTTTAAATATTTGTTTTAGGCTTCTAAGAGTACAATAAATCAACTGATAAAGAATTAAAAGAATCTAAAATATGAAACAACATAGTCTGGATGATTTCACATGGATTGACCCATCCACTACATCAATGAAAAGATCAACATGAAATTTAATATTTTTTGTGATAACATCATCTTTTGTACAAACCATTGATGATGAAACTAACCAGAAGAAGACCGTATGATTATTATCTACACCATACTTTAAAATGAAAAAAAAAAAATTGCACATAAGTTATGTTGTTAATGTAGATTGAGATGTAGTTATCTGATTATATATCATGTCCACATTTGCTATAATGTCTGAAATCTTTTGACTTGCCTGTGGAATTCTTTTGCTCATTTATTAGAAGCATATTAACTCAAAATGACACTGTTGAACACAAGACAGTTTTGAAATTAACATCCAAAAATAAAAGGAATATTTTCAATGGACTGGCTGAAGCAATTCATTTTAAATCAACACAAGGTTTTTAAATAATTCATAAATATTTCTTCGAGTAATTTATTTTGTATACAGTAAACAATACAAAATACTGTTTAATAATTTTTATACACTTGCGTATTTACTCAGTTACACAAGAAGGCATTTGATTAGGTTACTTTCAAAAAGTGAAAATGATGATAATCAGACCATTTATTTAATATGAAGCATATTAACAATAGCGTCTATATTTTTTTTATCCCTTTTCTCATAAAAGTGTAGTAGAGTAATATGAAATCTTTTAAAATTTGTCTTGATATTCTATAAAGTTATTTTCTGTTACATTATAAAATGAAACTATATTAAGAATAAGAGTATTCTATGAGCATAGTATAGTTTCAGGATGTTTACGTTTTATGTGCAATTTCAGACTATCTTTCCAAGTAAAAATATGATTACACAAATGACATCTGAAACATTTCCGGTTTCCAGTATGCTTTTCCATGTGTCTTTTGAGAGTTTGCATTCTTGATAATACTTTACCACAAAAAGGACATTGAAGTTTTTCTGTAAATTCAGATAATTCTGATGATCCAAGAATCTCTGTGAGGGGGAAAATTATACATGTTAGCAATATTGGAATTAAGAAAGAAAATAAAAACCTTTATAACAAAGACATTTTTAACAATATTATTTTGTTAGGTATCAACAAAACTAGACAATTTATTCAATTATTATTATTTTTTTTTAATAAAGACTGCATTCTTTAAATTAAAAAGAAAGAAGTTAAATATACTAAAATGTACAGAAATAAAATTAAAAATATTATAACAGAATGTATTGTAATATATATATAGTATAACAATAGGTATGATTATGTAAATTCATATGATAGGTATATGATAGGAATAGGATGTAAATTCATATGATAGAATCTTGTACTACACAGGTATAATAGAAACCATACCTGAAACTATTGGAATGAAAAAATAAAAAAGAATAATGAACAGTTAAACTGATGGCACTGAGCTCACAGGCTACGCATACTAATTGTACATTACAGCCTTGTATTTTCGTTAATTCCGTTCAAAAAAAAAAAATTAAGAAGGGGAAACAGCTCTCCCCTTTCTCCTTTTTTATACTTAATCATTGAACCTCCTAAACTATCAAGTACATGCTTTATCATATTAAAAAATCTATATCCAAAATTCAGAGCAAATCGGATAATTCCTAATAAAAACCCATTTAGCATTTATATAATTTAAGAGGAGTTATTCTTCTCTTTTATACTTAACCATTAAACTTCCAAAACTATTCAGAGATTTGAACGAAATCTGACAATTCTGATTGAAAAATCCATTTATACAAGTTAAGGGGAGGGGCATTAGAACCCCCGTTCCCCCTGTTTATACTTATTCAATGAACACGTAATAACAGCCACGGACTCGCCTCATCAGAATGATCCTATATCTAAATTTTGAACGAAAACTGCTAATTCTACATGAAAATCCCGTTTATATCAATTAAGGGGAGGGGCATGAGCCCCCCGTTCCCCCTGTTTATACTTATTCAATGAACACCTAATGACAGTCACGGAATCGCCTCATCAGAATGATCCTATATCTAAATTTTGATCGAAAACTGTTAATTCTGCTTAAAAATCCTGTTTATATCAATTAAGAGGGGGGCATGAGCCCCCTGTTTATACTTATTCAATGAACACCTAATGACAGTCACGGAATCGCCTCATCAGAATGATCCTATATCTAAATTTTGAACAAAAACTGTTAATTCTGCATGAAAATCCCGTTTATATAAATTAAGAGGGGGCATGAGCCCCCTGTTCCCCGTTTATACTTATTCAGTGAACACCTAATGACAGTCACGGACTCGCCTCATCAGAATGATCTTATATCTAAATTTTGAACGAAAACTGTTAATTCTGCATGAAAATCTTGTTTATATCAATTAAGAGGGGGGCATGAGCCCCCCGTTCCCCCTGTTTATACTTATTCAATGAACACCTAATGGCAGTTACGGAATCGCCTCATCAGAATGATGCTATATCTAAATTTTGAACGAAAACTGTTAATTCTGCATGAAAATCTCGTTTATATCAATTAAGGGGAGGGGCATGAGCCCCCCGTTCCCCCTGTTTATACTTATTCAATGAACACCTAATGACAGTCAAGGAATCACCTCATCAGAATGATCCTATATCTAAATTTTGAACGAAAACTGTTAATTCTGCATGAAAATCCCGTTTATATCAATTAAGAGGGGGGGGGCATGAGCCCCCCTTTCCCCCTCTTATACACATTGAATGAACTCCAAAAACTAATCAGGGAAGCGCCTTATCAGGATATACCTATATACAAAATATCAAGTGGATCCGATATTTTTATCATGAGTTATCGCGTTACGCACGAACGAACATACGAACGTACATACAGAACGGACGGGCACATAAGCTCTCAGGCTATGATAGCCTATGAGCTAAAAAGCATTAAATTTTATTTTTCTAACTGAGTTATAAAAATTATAATAAAACTTCTTTCAAGATATAATGCTATTGTTTTGTAACAAATGTATAGTAAAACAGTCGAGATCTTTAAATCTAATTTTAATTATTAAATATGAATTAATTACTCAGTTCAAAGCTGAAGTAAATAACAGAACTTCTTCAGTTGTATTTTAAATGTATTCTGAAATAACTGTTAATGTTAAAAAAATTTGCAAAAATTTATCGAAAAGAAACTAAGATTTTAGTTTCATGAATGTCAAAAAGTAAATAAAATAACCATAAAAAAGAATTAAATGTAATATATCTATAGAAAACTGTAAAGAATAAACTTACCTTTATACAAGAGCATTTGTAAAGTACCCAAATATATGTATGATTTCTCTCGAAACTTGTAAATGGTATTGAGTTTCCACTGTCTTTTAAATTGGATTTATTCTACAATTTTACTTTACACATAAACGTAAATAACTAAACAGAATACGTAATTTTTTATAAAATGTTCCGTACAATAAATAACTAATCCTATAATGCATACTAAATACATAAATTTTAGATAACTTTTAACACTGTACTTCTATATACATTCTTTTTCAGACAAATAACATTTCTAGAAAAAATTAAACAGATTTTTTTTTTTTTAACTATAATCAATTATAACTTCATTTTAACTATTAGCACAAGTTTGGATGAATGAAATATAAAAAGAGGAATTTTTTTTTTTTTTTTTTGTTTCTATAAGATCATGTTATTAAGTTTAAAATGAAGGAATGGCATTGTGTGCACAAAGAATTAAAGCAATACATATAATTTTGAAATAAATCACCTAATCATTGGCCACTGATAGGTTATTTTTGAGAATCAGCCTTCAAATTTAATTTTGCTATTTTCAATTAGAAACCAACTGTGTTTTACTTATACTGTAAAATAATGTCATTGACAAGAATTTAATAAGTTTAAAATTTTATTTATGTTTTTTATATTCCTTTTGTAATTTTTCTAAATACATATTCAGTTATTTTATTTTAATATAGAGTATTTTGATTAATCAATTTTTATGGTACCTTAAATGGTTTAATTTTTATGGTCAATGAAAAATACTTCCCATAAATAATGAAATAAATAAGGAAAGATATTTATTAAATTTGTAAACATTACAAATTCTTTTATGCATGATATAAATACTTTACTATATTTCAATAATTTTCTTAAATCAATAAAACATGATAAAAAAAAAATTAATCAAATAAAATAAACCACTGCAAAAGGAAATTCTAAACTATTTATAAATCAAAATAGATCTTTTAGAACATGATTATTTTTCAAGCACTAAAAACACCTTTTTTGTTTTCAGTGACAGAAAATGCTGAAAATTTATCAAATTAAAAATACCATAACTTGTTAGATTTTGATCATACCAAAATAATTTTTATTGCTTTTAGATAAGGGAGTAAGTTTATTGAATATAAATTTTAAAAACTAGAAACAGTATATATATCTACAGTCGAGTCTCTCTATAATGAAACTCCATACATCGAATTTCTCTATATAACAAATTTTTAGCAGGAACGGTCCCCTTCTTTCATGATTACATTAAAAACAGTTTCTATATAGCGAAATATCTATCTCCATATAACAAATTTTTTTCATAAAATATTCTTTATTTATTCAGTTTTAAAAAAACTTCAAAATCACATGGAATCAAATTTCCATCACTGATTTTTGATTTATCGTTCAAGACTGAGTTTTTTATATTACTTCCTTAACTTGAATCTCCTTGATCTTTAAGTCCAAGGAATTCATTCCACCAGCCCCCCTCCCACACATCTTTTAACATCCTTTGAAAAACAGTGTCAATTTAATTGTTGCACATATAAAACCTGGATCAATGTGGTAATTGAAGTCAGTGTTGATTTCAGAGGGTGGCTTGGGGGGACATTCATTCCCGGAGCAATGAGATCGCCCCCGAAAATTTGAGAAAATTGTGTTTTCAATGGCAAAAAAATTAACGTATGTTTTTCTTGTGTGATTTTTATTAAGCTTTTAAATAAATGTCTATTCTCTTTTTTGAAACTGTTCAAATAATTAAGAAATAGGATATTACATTAATATTTATAGTTAAATACTTCACATTTTTAATTAAACGTATAAAAAATAATATTTGTTCAAAATTTGCACATTAAACAGAACTTTTAACGGCTTTCTCTTTTCAATGAATTTCTTTATATAACGAGTTTCTTACTGGAACAATGGATTTCGTTATATAGAGACTCGACTGTATATATATATATATAAATACTTTTATAAATATAACCAAAGTAATTCAGATATTACCATTCAATAATATATATATATTATGAAAACAACTGTTTGTTGTGTAGATGTATAATCATATGATAAAGAATAGAATAACATTTTAAATATTTTTGAAATACCCAAAACTAATGATTTGGGAATGAGCTATTACAATTATAAGAAGGTACACCCTGTATATGTGAGAAAATAATACAATCGAATCTCATTAATGCAAACACTTACAAAGATATATTTTTTTGTGGGTGTGTTAAAAGTAATTCATGTTATCCATACTGTAAAAATAGTATATAATGGAGAGGGAGAGTCCTCCTGCGTACAAAAATTCATCTAAGTAAAAAAAAAAAAAGCAAACTGCATTTTAAATTTAAATTCTTATAAAATGTCTTATTATAAACGTTACAACGTTGCAACATATTAAGAAATGAACATGGAAATTACAATCAACCAAAAGATATTTTTAACTTTTAGCATATCATATCTAAATCTTAAAAAAAAAAAAAAAAAAAAAAAAAAAAAAAAATCAGAATGAATCAACTAAATTTAACAGAAAAGTAGGCCAAAAACGGTTCTTCTGTTTCAATATTTCATCAATGCCCCCTTATTAAATGCAGATTTTGTGACACTTAACTATTTGGTCATTTGAAATATTCAGCAGCCAGCCTTTCCCAAACATGCCAATTAATTCATCCCTTACCATATTTCTTTTTCCAGAGTTAATTTTTACTAACTTATATTATTTTTCTAAAGTATGTACTATTCTAAACTACGTAATTAGTAATTCTATACTATGCTTATTATTTTTTCTCAATTAATTCATAAAAATCTTTTGTGATTTTAGAAAATTAATGATTTGGAAGGAATTAAAATATTTTAGAGCCAATTAAAATATTTTGCTGGCTACCAGATTTTATCAAAATAGTAAAGCTCTGGGTACGACATATTGTCTTGAATTATTTTCTACTGCACTTCCCTAAAACCTATGTTTTTCAATATTACCTTTCAGAGGGACATCCTGTATAATCCTGAATTGTACCAATACCAATATGAAAAGAAAAATCAACCTAACAATATATAGATTAATAAGATGCTTCAATAAATTTCTTTCTTTCTTTTGTATTTATTTTCAAGAGATAAAAATTTTCTTTAGAGGAAAAATAAGAGTGTGAGGGAAAATTTTTAAATGACATATTTAGTGGCTATTATAACATATGGAGAAAAAAAAATGATAGAAAAATAAGCTTTAGCATAAGAAAATCAAACAATTGTTAAAATTCTACCTACTTTAAAATTTATAGGATCATTCCTTCTAAATATTAATGATATAAAAACACAGTTACTTGATATGATTCTCAATTTATATCATTCCATTTCTTAGACCTTTTTTTATTCTTTCATATTTTAATATTATGCTCATAAAATAACTTTTCCTGAAAAGTTTAAAAGTGAGCATACAAATCAATTTTGTGGTGATGTTTCTATTTTTCTAATTGTTTTTATGAAAACTCAACATTTTATTCAGTCCATTTTAAAACAACAAATATTACATTTATTCGTTATTGATTTAAAAGGCAGCTTGATTATTTTCATAACATTTATTTCCAGTGAAAATTAAAATCTTATACAACTATAAATAATTTTAATATCTATTATCTGAATAGTGTAAGACATAAAAAGAAAAAATAATAATAACATTATCAAACAAAACAGAAACATTTTTATTTAAATCAAATCATAATATAATTTGTGAATAAGTTTCAAACTGAATAAATAAATGTAAGCATATAGTCACATAAGTCACAGAACTTTTCTAATTAAAAGCATCAAAGACTTGAGATGTCGGCTGTCAGAACATGCTTGCGTTTGATATGAAGATTCAAACTTTCTCTCCAAGTAAATTCTAATCCACACAGATCACACTTAAATATCCTTCTCACACCAGAATGAGTTTCCAGATGTTTTTTTAGTCGATATTTTCTAGATAATTTCTTGCCACATATATGACACTGGAAATCATCACTACTATCAAGAGATTTCCCATATATAGCAAAATCACCTGCAATAAATTGAATGCATGAAATGAAATTTATAATGGAATAATACATTAGAAATTCATAAAAAAAATATTGCAGAAGAGATACAAATTCAATTGTTTATTTTGTTATGATTTTT